>PYXC01001716.1:755000-785000 GCA_015244755.2 Tenualosa ilisha | reverse complement strand
TTCTGCCACTTAAGGATGTGTAAGTGGGTGAAATACTCAGCATTCGTACTCTGTCACAGATATAAGTAGGAAGTGGCAGCCTTACCCCTTCCATCCCCTCCAGTCATTTCAGTGGCCCCGTCGAAATGGCTGTGTAATTCACTGTAGATGACTCAAAGTGTCTGACCACTGATTCTGTGGTCTACTCAATACTGTGGGCTCCTAAAACCATGAGAGCCTTATTTAGGGGGGACTTCAGCTGCTGTTGGTCTAAATTGCCTTAAATTATGTGTTCTTCTGTTTTCCTGTCTTTTTGTTTTTTTTTTTTTCGTTCCCGGTACTCTGTGCTTCCTGGTACAGTCCGGCAATGACACATGCTCTCCCTCTCGAAGAGACAGAGACCTTCCGCTTCAAGAGGGTTGTTTTGATTCGAGTGGAGGTTGAGTCACTTATTTATGCCCTGGGCTGTGTACGTGTTGTGTACAGGAGTGTGTGTCTGTTTGAGCAAGTCTGTCTTTCCGTGTTTTTTTTTTTTTGGATATCTGTGTCTGTGTTTCAGCATGGGTATGAATGTGCACAAGTGTACGTGTGTGTGTGAGTACATGAATGCATGTGTGTGTGTGTGTGTGTGTGTGAGTGTGTTGCGTGTGTGTTGTGGAGTAAGGACTTTGGTAGCGTCCACATTAGTGCTGGCAGATCACAAGAAGCCCTGCCTTCATTAGTGCAAAGGTCTCAGGGTGACACTCGCCAGCATCATTAACAGTCCCCAGCTCCTGCTCCCCCCCCCCACCACCATGTAAAGTGGCCTTGTTAGTGGCGAAGAAAGATCGGCCCTCTGCAGACCTCTCTCGTAACAACGGCTTCGAGAAAACAAGCTGGGGCTATTTCTGATGCCTCAAAACCCTCCTCCTGGAATGCACAAACACACACACACACACACACACACACACACACACACACAAACACACACACACTTATCATGCCATGTTCTCTATGGTGGTCTTTGTTTGAGTCCCACCACTAGCACACATTGTGTTGCTCAGAAGCAGTAGGAGGTTTTTAGGGCATGTTTCACAGCTTCGGTCACTAGTGCTAAGGGTTCAATTAAAAGAAGGCAGAGAAAAAGGCCATCCGTCAGACGTCCCTTTGTGCCGCACAGAGCAGCTTGTGTCCTCTTGTGCCTGGAATGGAAGTGAATTGCTACTTTGCTGCTTATTCCATTGTTTGCATTAGTTTTTAATAGCATTTCAAACCATAATTAGCCTATTTCTGCGGTTACGATATGGACGCTGAAGGGCTTTCTGTCTCTTTTTGTGTCTTATAGGGTGAACCTGTAGTCAGTCGAGCGCAGCCTATAACCGAAAACAACTTTTTTTCGATGATAATGTAAAAGTGTGCTCTTGGGCTCCCTGTCAGTTCCAGGCTCCAAAGATTAGCTACCAAGATTGTTCTGAAAGGTTAGAGAGGTGAAGATTAGTAAGAGCCATGTATTTAAGGTGCCTCGAGTAATGATGCTAGGTGGTTTGTAAACACATTTTTAGTTCTGCCCTGATGAAGGTTGCATGACCGTTGAAAATCACTGAGCACTGACCAAGATAGAGCAACATAATACGTTACAATGGGAGCAAACGTGAATAGTTCCAGTCTGCATTTCTATGCGGAAATAAAACATGGAACTTAAACATCTCTGCCTCCCGCTCTGCTTTTTCCTTCTCTGGTATGAGCAGAAGCTTGCTTGTGTAAACACTATTGCATGGATCTACGTGTACTGAGATTTATTTTTTTTTTACTTTTTACAGTTGCCGCTCTGGCACTTCAGTAACTGAGAGTGTGGTGCACAACCTCAATTTAGTAATATTCAGTTAATCTCTCAGCGGACACTGTATAAAAAAAAAGTGTTCTTACGCTGCCCTGGCTCTGCCAACTGGAAACAAAGAACAAGCACGGGCTGGGCAGTCTGTCCTCAAAGCTCAACACTGGATGTTCCCAGGAAACTAAAGGAAGAGGTGCGCTACGCCTCTGTTGTGTCTTGATGTCAGTACAGTAATGTCCCGAATATAAGCTGCACTGTGTGTAAACCTTAGGTCAGCGTTTAATGCAAACTGAAAAATAACAAAACCATGTATTGACCTCACCCTTGTATTAACCTCACCCTTGTATTAACCTCGCCGCCCTTGTATTAACCTCAGTTTACTAAAACTTACCTATTAATGAAAATGATGAAAAGAAATGCAATCCTGTATATCACCCATTTATTAACGATTATAGATAAAGAAACTTAGCAAAATCAATGTATTAACCTCAGTTAATAATCAGGAAATGACAGTACTTAGTTAAATGATGTTGACATGATGTCATGCCATCACAGATGACACCTTTCATGCAGCATTACCTGAGGGGGCTCTGAAACTTTCCAATATCAAAAAATATAATTCTACCAATAATGCATGGGCTCATCAATGCCAAACCATTGATCAGTGCCTCCCCAAGAATGTCTGAAGAATACAATATGAACTGTAGTCTATTAAACCTTGGCAGCATACATGAGAGTTCAGTTGCCAGCATTTTAAATGCCCTGCATCCTTTAACAGGTGTTTCATCTCTTTCCCTGCAGTTACAAAGCACTGACTTTTCTTGCTTTGCAGTGTATCGTGTGAAGCATATAGAATCCGATGTGCCCTTGTGCCTCAATAGATCCGTCTTATTATTCACTTGTTTTTAGCATTTTCCTTTAGCTTAGTCCGTTCATTCAGCAAACCTGTACGTTGTTGCAGTGCCCAATCAGGTCTGTGTGATTTACACTGAAGCCTGGGCTAATGAAAAATGTAGGGGCATATCTGAGCTAATGAAATATTCACACGGGCCTCTATCTACCGCTCAGCCAGTGATTTAAGCCATTATCAAGGCCCTTCACCCCAAGCTGAAAAGAGGATCTCAGTTATTTATTTATTTATCTATCTATTTATTTATTTATTACCATATTATTATTATTATTATTATTATTATTATATTAAGAAATCTATTATTATTTGCTCAGTGGGTTGGCTGCAGATTCAACAAGATATATATCAACAACAACAATTCCATTTTGAGATAAATACAATATATTTGAATTCATTGCCAACATTATTTACAGTAATAAATACATAAGAATCAGTAGTACATCAATGTTATGTCTCACCCTTTGCCTGACCTTTCTTCTTAAAGCATTATTCCAATTTGATGGAGCAGTCAGTCTGTGAATCAACTGATGCACACCCCCCTTCCCCCCAAACAAACACACACACACACACACACACACACACACACACACATGCACACACTCACTCTCACCCTTGGACTGTCAGATGTCCTAGCATTTAACCTCACCAGTCAATTCAGGTATTGGCTATATCTAAAGAGAACATGACGAGATCTGCCTTTGAGCTTCCCAAGCCGACGCTAACTCAATCAAACGACACCTCCAGAGGTCTTAAGATGGAGACCCAGATAACAAGGCCAATAGCGTGGGGTTGGGTGGGGTGGGGTGGATCCGAGGACCTGAGTCGTGAAATGACAACAACAAAAAAAGACAATGCCGTGATATGCTGGGGATGGAGAGGCTGTGGTGGTGGCAATATAATTCTCAGTACTTCACTGTCGGAGCACATAATTTCTATGGCACCAGAAATGGGCCTTGTTGCCCTCGGCTCTGGAGCTGGCAGTAGGCTTGCTTGGGCTTAGCTACAGCTAAGTATATGAGCAGGAAGCAGAAATACTGCATGTATTCTTAGCTAGGCGGGCTTCTATTCATTATACTGACGACTGCATGTCAGCAGCCGAGAGTGGCTCAGTATGAGGAGAAACTTGCTTGTTTGCACAGCAGCCCTGGTCATACTGAACTGTTGTTCTGCTTGGTAGAAATAGCATTTTAATGAGAAGTCCAGAGAAAAAAAGAAAAACAGAGATATCTTTTAATTGCAATATGGCTTCATATTGCATAAACACACATTTTGAGACCATCAGCCTCTGAAAAGGTTCAGACGCGCACAGTGCAGTACTTTTGTGGAGGTTTAGGCTACATGATGAGAAGACCATCAACACTGCTCATATGTGGAGAAAAAAAAAAGAAAAGAAAAACGGATTTGCTTGTTTATGGCAACATGATCTCTACATTACTTATGTAATGAGCCTGAGGTGGATTGGGAACCAGCTATCTATACATTTGACTACATAACCAAATCAGCAGTCAGTGTGATAACTGTTTCATACAGTATGTCAGCCCATATGTAGAACATATAGGATCAGAGGTGAAATGTTAGACTGTGATGTTAGATGTTAGAGAGAGTGAAGGACAGACAGAGAGAGAGAAAGAGAGAGAAAAAGATTAAAAGAATGGCAGTAGGCATCCAGATTGAAATAAATGGGTGCTGTTCATTCTGTGTGTCCTTTCTGTAGATGGGAATGAGGCTCTGTTGTAGCATCTGAACACTTAGTAATGATTCACGACGCAGGAGATATCTGTGTGAATTGTAATGGTTTTGCTGTCTTGAATTTAAAGGCAGATAGTGAGGCATAACACCGGTGACACCATAAAACACAATCTAACACAGCCACGCACGCATGTGCACAAACACACACACACACACACACCACACACACACACACACTCCCCTGTGTCTCCAATCCAAGGGAATAAAGCAGAAAACTGTTCGGTTGTGAAAAGAATGAGAAGCAGCTCTTGAAGTCCATGCGCTGCATGCCAAAGAGCCGAGCCCCGGTGTTAGTCTACGGGAGCGCTCGAGGACAGTGGCACACATGCAAAACTGATTTCCTGCTGCAGAACTGATGTCCGCTGCCGCCGAAGCAAATCCACAACATCCACAGAGCAAGACACAGATCAGGGAAAGCAGCACTTTGCCATATCTACTGGAGAAATCGTGTTACTGAGCAGAGATAAGAGGGAACACAACATATCAAAACAACAGCACAAACAAAACAGTTTTTTTTGTTTGTTTTTTTTTCATGAGGCTAGGGTTGGAATGTGAAATTGTCTAGAAGTTGAAATACCACTATTGCCCCCCACTTGTAATTAAAAACAGACGCGGCTCCATGTGCGATCGGTTGTTTATTTGTCTTGTAATTAGTTTTTGTAATAATTAATTTTGCACCACTTGTTTCCGTCAATCAGCAACACTTAGCATTGCAATCAATGCTATTTGGTTGTTTGTGACCTGCTGAGAACAATTAATTATGTTGCCTTTTTCCCCCAGTTATGGGGTTAAAGTCTAACATATTACATAAACTAACTGCTGCATTATTAAGTGACTTTCAGGAAGTTTGTGTAGGGTCTGCTTGAAATGGACTTCTAAAAGAAGTTCAGATGGGAGTTATGCAAATGCAGCAAGTCTTTAGACTTTGCACTTTGCATGGTAATATCCTGTGTCAGTTATAGCCAGCTTATATTGTCTGTGTTTGTATTTTGATTTGCCGCAATTGCCATCCTCTTCTTCCTTAGTGACCCTCTGGTTAGGCTTCAGTGTGGACAAAACACTACAAAACACTTCTACTGTGTTGTCCATATCAGTTATCATAATGACACTGAGTTGTAAATCTGATAAACCTTCAAGCACAGAAACATTTCACTTACTACTGGTTAACACTTTGCTTTTTTGTCATTTTCCATGGATTAAAAATATTTACTTTTACCTCAGCACAAGTGGTGTGTAAGCTCTCCTTTGACAGAATGCTTGTATTACTTTTTGGAACCTACACACCTGCCAGGCCTCTAGGTATAAAAGACGCAATACCCTCTTTAATATACATACAAAATATTAACAGAATTGTCTGTTGTTATAGATCATCAGTAATTATGTTATAGACTACTGTAAGACATAGTAACAATACATGCCTCTGCAAGGGTCTTGGGTTAAATCAGTGACTTGGTTTAAATGGTTCTGTGAGGTACAGGTGGCACTGAGACGGGTTGACAGACTCAGGGAAGTGGAACGTGTGCACCCCTGAATGGCCTCCTCAGGGGCTCACAGGGACACCTTTGAAAGAAAAGAGGAAAAAAAAACATCTGCCACTGTGGTTGAGTGAATTTCCCCTTGTGCAACCACTGATGGAACTCCTGGTTCAGGACCACCAACCCAGGATAACAACCTCCCTTTGGGGGTGTGTGGCCCATACCACTTCCACTGGATGGGAAACCTCTGAGGACCCTTCACATGAATAGAACTATACCTGGTTTCATGTCATCAAACCAGCTCATGTTAATGAATCAATGCATAATAGTAGGACTACACTGTTAACCCTTGATTGTAGGGCTGTTGCATCATTTTCCATGACACCACTGACTACTTTAGAGCACCACACTCGATTTAATATATAATTTAGATTGGCTGGTATGGAGATAGTGAGTCCCGAGGACATAGTCTTCTTATCAAAGCTAATTTCATCCCCAGCTCTCACATTTGACGTCATCGGGTACCAGAGTTTTTGTTAGTTTTTTTAGTGGGGGTACACAATATAATGTTATAAATGAATGTATAATATAATAACATGTCAAATGTGAGAAATAGCCTACATAAATGATCTGTTAAATGAACTGATCTGGGGGGGGGGGGGGGGGGGCGGGGGGGGGGGGGGGTGGACTCTGTACTGTCTGTACTGTCGGTGCTGTCGATAGGAAAAAGAACAAGATAGCTTGTTACAACAAATACCGACTAGCGAACTAGAAAATGAAACTGGTAGTGAGTTTTTGTGCTCCATTCAGTTATCATTAACTGTCGGTTCGCAGTTCAGTTAACAGGGTTATGGCTTGAAATTTCTCTGAACTTTTTTATTTAACATAAGTGTCTTTGTTAGGTTCAAGTGTTCGGAGTAGATCACCAACATTTAAGTAGAGACATTTGTCTTTGACTTGAACAGAAAAAAAAGAAAAAAAAAAACTTTAATTAAACTTTTTAAATTAAACAAGTAATTAGAAATTTAAACCTAGTGCAATTGCAGAGTTCACCTAATGACTGCGTGCTATTTCACATCAATAAGCTCTCAAATGAGTTGCCCGCCTTTCAGTGCCATGCGTTTGACACTTATAATAGGAAATTGATCTTCGGACATTGCCAGGCTAGCTTCATGTTCAGTGCGTCTCAATTTTCACTTGTCACACGGATATTAAAGATATCTTCCATGTGGTTGGTGTGCCGTCAATTTGTCCTGCTGTCTATTGACACCCTTCCAGTAAGGTTCAAAAAGACGTGTTATTTGTGCGTTGGCTTAACATAGTAATACTATGAGGCATCAGACCATACAGGAAGCCGATGTAACAGGGACTCACTCATTTGATATTCTATCTTCCATATCGTCATTACTGTTCACAGCCAGTGACCCAAAATCTGAGGACACAAACATAACGACACACACACACACACACACACACACGCACACACATACACAAACATAGATAAACTCACAGAAAGACTGTAACTGCACAGGGTGGATTTTATTTTTCTTCTTTTCTTCTTTTTTTTATCAGATCACTCCCTAATCTGTCCGGTGTCTGCTGAGGAGAGAGTGGGAGGTCTTGGTGTGCCTTCTGGGGGAAGAGCGAATTGACACAACCAAATGCACACTGATAATCAGGAGCACAGGGAAGATTAGACCTGGCCACCAGAGACAGAAAGAGAAGAGGGGAAAGAGAGAGAAAAAGGGAAGTGTGAGGATTGAGGGATGAAGGAAGTAGCTTTAAAGGACAATTTCAGCATATTTCAACAAATGGTCAAAATATTATGAGAACTAGACCAACATAGACCAAATATCAACAACAGCTGCTCAACCCTAAATTATAACGGTGAGGGCAATCAGTTTCAGTTCTTTTTTTCATTTCTATGTTCAGTTAGAGGTTCAGGCCTATAGGGTTAGATTTAGGGTTAGTGTTAGCTGGTAGTTCAGGCCTATAGGGCTAGTGTTAGTGTTAGCTGCTCGTTCAGGCCTGTAGGGTTAGATTTAGTGTTAGTGTTAGCTGTTAGTTCAGGCCTATAGGGTAAGTGTTAGTGTTTGCTGCTTGTTCAGGCCTATAGGGTATTTGTTAGTGTTAGCTGCTCGTTCAGGCCTATAGGGTTAGATTTAGTGTTAGTGTTAGCTAGTAGTTCAGGCCTATAGGGTTAATGTTAGCTGCTGGTTCAGGCCTATAGCGTTAGATTTAGGGTTAGTGTTAGCTGCTGGTTCAGGCCTATAGCGTTAGATTTAGGGTTAGTGTTAGCTGCTGGTTCAGGCCTATAGCGTTAGATTTAGTGTTAGTGTTAGCTGCTGGATCAGGACTATAGGGTTAGTGTTTGTGTTACCTGGTGGTTTAGGCATATAGGGTTAGATTTAGGGTTAGTGTTAGCTGCTGGTTCAGGCCTATAGGGTTAGTTTTAGTGTTATCTGCTGGCTCACACTGGTGGAATGACCTTCCAAGTGCTACCAGAGCAACTGATAGGCCTACTCCCTCCACCTTTAAGAAATTCTTAAAGACCCAACTCTTCCAGCAGTATCTCTTGGTTTAACCTTGACTGCACTTACAATGCACTCCCCACTTTCTCTCTCCTGCACTTTTATCACACTCCTGCACTTTCATCTCCTGCAATTTCCCTGTTAACTTCTAATAGTTAGTAAGTTTTTTAACTGTGTTGTAGCTTGAATGTAAATCCTCTTTTTGTAAGTCGCTTTGGATAAAAGTGTCTGCTAAATGCATAAATGTAAATGTAAATGGTTCAGGCCGGTTAGTGCCTCTCTTAAAGTTGGATGCCTTTCTTGTGTTCTAACCCCATATTCAGATGATCCTTAAGCCTCATCTTACTGATCTAAAGGATCTTATCAAATTTTAAATCTGGCAAGTCTGTTAAATGCTTTCAAGAAGTGGTTATGTATGTATGTATTTATTTATTCATGTCTGTCTGTCTGTGTGTTCGACAAGACGGTAACCTACACAAAGGCAAAGATACAAATTTCATCACTTGATTTCCAATTTCTACATATTTATCTAAGCTATAAATACATTCACTGTAGGTGACATGCCATTAGTCCTGTAGGCCTTCTTTCTCATGACTAAATCCAAGTTGTGCAAATCTATAAATACATAGCCTATGTTATACAGAGACAACTGCCAACCAGTTGTAAACAAACTATTCTTGCACAAATGAGGAAGGGTGATAGTCGAGACAGTTGCCACAGAAATATAACATTCCAACATCTGTCATTGCAGCAGGCTTCAAGGGCCCTAATTTATGAATGGAAAAGGACCTTGCCCTCGTCACATGAGTCATGGCTTCACTCTTTACTCCTGTAAAGCTGAATGAAACTGATGATGGGGATGGTGTGTGTGTGTGTGTGTGTGTGTGTGTGTGTCAGGGGGAGGGTTGAGGCTTCATTCGGCAAGTTTATATTTTTGGCACTGCCAGCATCAAGACAATAGCAACAGCATTGATTCCATTACAGTTCCCCATTGATTTCAGATAAAAGTAGGTGGGCAGTGGCCAGTAGCTGTTTGCATCGCAGATTGAGAGCTAAGAGCCTGCCCTGTGGTCTTGGGCTATGCAGAAGGGGATCCATTACACGGGTGCACACACACACACACACACACGCACACACAAACACGCACACACACACGCCGAGAGAGAGAGAGAGAGAGAGAGAGAGAGAGATAGGGAGGTGTCCGCATAGAAGACTATGTGGCTGTGCAAACACACCATCACTAACACCACAAGAGGGACATTTGCTGGCAAAAATACAGTGAAATGATGCCATAAAATAACTGAGACATCTTGAGTCCGGTACTATTGCACTGTGCCCAGTGAACAGTGAACAGCGAATAGTAAACAGAGAGTTTTGTGTGTGTGTGTGTGTGTGTGTGTGTGTGTGTTTGAGATGGGCTGAGAGCTCAAGGTATTCACCACTGACAGGTCTCTGAGAGGCAACACATTGATTCCCTCCACCTCACCTCTCTCCCTCTCTCTCTCTCTGTCTCTTTCGCTCCCTCACTCTTTCTTTCTGATTCTCTCTCTCTGAGTCTTTCTTTCCATTTCTCTCTCTCTCTCTAAATCCCTTTGATTCGGTCTCTCTCTGTCCCTCTCTCTTTCCCTCTTTCTCTCTCTCTCTCTCTCTCTCTCTCTCTCTCCCTCCCTCTCTCATCTCCTGGCATAACACAGATGGGCGGATCCATTACTTTCTCTGTTATTGACTCCACTTCGGAGAAGGCAGGATGGGATGGTGAGGCCAGCAAACGTCTGTGCCATTACTTAAACCACCAGCTCTCCACAGCTCCCCACAGCCCCCACTGCTGCTGCCCTCGACCACCAGAGCTGCACTTCCCTGCGTCTGTGTCCAGTGTCCACTATATTGCTGACTTGGGAGCTCTTAGAAAAGGCACCTGTTTATTTGTTTGTTTTTGTTTGTTTGTTTGTTTGTTTGTTTTCCTTCATCTCTACCCTTCTCTCTTGTTTTGTCCTGTTCCTTTTTTATTTGTTTGTGATTTATCGAGCATTGGTTCCTATGCTGGGCTGATTCCATATTCTTATCCACGCACTTCGCTCAGATGAAAGAATCAATATGCAGTTTAGCTCACTTTTGATTCAGAGAGCCGTGATTATATCTGTGTGTAGTTCATAAAAGACTCAGAGAGTTACAATATTGTCAGCTTGTGAGTGTGTCTTCTGTGCAGTCCTTTCACGGGTTTGTTTGAGAGAGCCGGACATGGTGAGCTCTAAACCACTAAAAATAAGAGATTTGCAAATGCAAAAAGGATTACACATCAAGATTTTATGGCTTCGTGTGAGTCGGACAGTGGGCATTTTAATTTATTTATATAGCGAGATCGTGGCCATCCGTCACAGCGATATAAATCCAGTACTCATCAATAGGCAATCTGCTAATGCACACGCAGGATCAATTTCTGCCGAGCCTCAGCCAACGCACTTAAGGTAGGCTAGTCTCTCCCACTCTCTCTCTCTCTCTCTCTCTCTTGCCACACACACACACACACACACACACACACACTCAAACATAACCCCACACGTACACACAAACATATACAGACACATACACACATTTCCCCTTTAGAACTGACCCACTTAATACTGTAAGAAGCATCACTTCCAGTCAAAACCTCTTTTGTCTGTGGTGGGAAATTGAGACGGAAAAATACACACACACACACACACACACACATATATATATATATTATAAGAAGAAGACAAGAATACAAAGTCTAACAGCAAACAGTGGCATTCTCCAGTGAGCAGATTTGATTTTAAATAGCTGATCCGTACAAAATACACAGCCTCGAAGTCCTACAGCATGCAGAGGCAGGCAACAAAGCCTTTCCAGCAGGCCAGCGCTAAATGTGTGTATTCTTCTGTGTGTGTGCGTGTCTGATGAGAACTACTCCTACTACTTTCTAATGGAATTGATTGATTCGCACAACAAGCATATTCTAATTGATAGATGGAGGTATCCGTTTCGAATGGATTGAGTTATTTGTTCTGCTTGCTTTCCCCTGCTTACACCCTTGTTTTGGCACAATATTAACATTTTGTGTTTTCCTGCCTTCTTGTACTTCTGCTTTGTGGACTGCAGGTCTGAAACTAATTTGGGCTTCTTGCAGTGGTACCGATACGCAAATAAACTGGACAACTTGCAAATCGTTGGCAGTTATTTTTATTCCTCTTTCTTTTTTTTCTTTAACCCATTCTGATGCTTATGATTTTGTTAATCACACACACACAGACACACACACACACACACACACACACACACACATGCATACATACCCACCTTTAGAGGCTGGGAAGACAGGGTTAAAGCAGATGCTGGACAGGGCATGCTGTCACCACACACACACACACACACACACACACACATGCATACATACCCACCTTTAGAGGCTGAGAAGACAGGGTTAAAGTAGATGCTGGACAGGGCATGCTGTCACCACACACACACACACACACACACACATGCATACATACCCACCTTTAGAGGCTGAGAAGACAGGGTTAAAGTAGATGCTGGACAGGGCATGCTGTCACCACACACACACACACACACACACACACACACACACACACACACATGCATACATACCCACCTTTAGAGGCTGGGAAGACAGGGTTAAAGCAGATGCTGGACAGGGCATGCTGTCACCACACACACACACACACACACACACACACATGCATACATACCCACCTTTAGAGGCTGGGAAGACAGGGTTAAAGTAGATGCTGGACAGGGCATGCTGTTACCACCAGGAACGTCAATTTGGATGAGGAGGTCGCCGGGTAAAACTATTGATCCACACTCCAGGCAATGATGCGATCGTTGGAGGGGTCGGGTCAGCCCAGCAACACGACACACACACACACGCGCACGCATACACACACTCACACAGATACGCACATACACACACACACACATCCACATACACACACATCCGCATACACACACTCACACGCACGCAAACACACACTCACACAGATACACACACACACACACACACACACATCCACATACACACACATCCACCCACACACCAGCCCAAATCTGCAGTATCCTCACATCATCACACTCTCTTACTATAGCTAAAAAAATATGATGGGAAAGTATAAACGATACAAAATGACATTTAGCGAAGAGAAGGATGACGGGAATGAGAGAGAGAGAGAGAGAGAGATGTCTAGTCTCAGAGTCAGTCATGGGAAATAATGAATGTGCCTAGTCTCTCCGTCCTCTCGGGCCCTCTCTACCGCCTCTGACAGCTTTATACAGCACATATTCAGATTGCCAAGGCATTATAGCTAATAAAATGTCAATGAGCGCTAAAGCTGTCAATCGTGCTGTCAGCTGCTGTTGTGGGCCCCAGTCACACAGACATGGCCTGGGAGAGGCAGCACAGTGTGGTGGGAGCATTGAAGATCACCAGGGGTCAGTGTTGAGAGTCAGAGAATTGCCCAGAGTTCATTATAATAGGTATTTCTGTCTCAGTGAATGAAGCAAAGTCACTAATGTTTTGCAGAATCAAACAAGCCTCATTTTAGTTGTCTTTTAATGTTGGGTTAATTCATTTCTCTCTCTCTCTCTCTCTGTCTTTCTCTGTCTCTCTCTATCTCTCTCTCTCTCTCTTCTTTAGACTTCAAAGACACTGTTAGGATGAGAGATTTGTTAGCATAATCCTTGGGAAACACTCAGAGCGCTTCTCCAAAGTGTCGATGAACAGCGCCACCACTAAAGGGCAAAGAGGGCAGCTAGAGCTGAAGAGCTCTCAAGGAGAGCGAAGGACGAGTGTGACACACGCGAGTCGCTCAAGAAAGGACAGAGTCGATGGCAGGGTATTCCGCAAGGAAGAGAGGAGACGAGGAGGCCATAAGACCATGACACAAACACTTGTGTTGAGGCGCTTCAACTCAAGCACTTTCTTCTCTATTCGTTTCTATTCTAGTCTTTTCTTTTAGATGCTGTATTGATATCTTCTCTGATGTCTTCAGAGGAGGAAGAGAGAATGACTGCAGAGATCCATTCATAACATTGAGTGGCTATCATTGCAGATATTTCACCACAGTCGCTAATATGATTAATTTTGTTTCTTTCTGTTGTCAGTGGTGGCATGAGGGGAGGTGTAGGGTGGCGCTTGAATAGGCTGGACAGAAAGCCTATATCTCCTAGCCAATTCATAAGCAAAATCTAAGAGACTAATGAGTTTGCTCTGAGGACACAATCAATGTCCTTGCAATTTGATATGCTCCTCTTCTTTTCTCATTTCTCAGCACAAAAAAGTTACTAGAGCCTTCCCCTTTTCTCACTCCTCTTTTTGATCTCTTGCTCTTTCTCTCTCTCTCTCTCTCTCTCTCTCTCTCTCTCTGCCCTCCTTCTCTTTCATTTTCTCCCCATTCAGGTTTTTTTTTTTTTTTTTTTTCACAATAACCGAAAACCTCCCAACCTCAGCAAAGCTTTTGCACTTAACTCAGATTAATTGCCATGACAACGGGGCACAGACGGTGGCGGACACCTCCCTCTGAGTCACCTCGCAGCGCAACTATTAATACGCCACTGAGGTGACCACCGCCAACGGAAAAGATGACGGCACGCATCTGTGGTCTCCGGGCCTGACAAAGCACACCACCACGGGGGCAGAAGGGAGACCTGTGTGTGTGTGTGTGGAGGGGTGTGTGTGAAGAGTGCACTGCCCACCACAGAATACTAAAGGAAACAAGGTAACGGGGAGACTAAATGAGATGAAATAAAGCACCTGTGAGTAGTGGACCGGCATATTTTGGAGCGGAGCCAAATTGAGAGGGAGCAGGAGAGTGTAGGGACAGGGGCGAGCAGTGGGCGGGTGGGGGGACAGGTGGAGGTAAGGGTGGAGATGGAGGTTGGGAGGGGAGGTGAAGGATGGTGGAGTGATGTGCCTGCTATCATTGGTGTGCATCTTCATTTAGGTGCCGTAATGCAGTAGGATCCCTGTGTGTTTGTGTGTGTGTGTGTGTGTGTGTGTGTGGTACACACAACTGGGTGGCAGATGCTCACATATACACATTCACATCATACAAATACCATAGCAGATGCTGACATCATTCACATCATACAAATACCATAGCATTTCATTGGCATCATGAACGTGACAAAAAGTCAAATTTTTGTGGAATTGTCCATATAAATAATGATCTATCTATCTATCTATCTGTCTGTCTATCTATCTATCTATCTATCTATCTATCTATCTATCTATCTATCTATCTATCTATCTATCTATCTATCTTTATATGGGAACACGAGTTTATAAACATTTTGTAATGGGTTATTCATGGAGTTTAGACTCCTTACACAGCATTAATAAGCTATTGTAGCCACAATAGTAGTAGTACTATTACTACCAGTAATAAGAGCTGTAATAACCTTTTGCTTGCCTGATAATTTCCTCCATGCTGTTCAGATTTATATCTCATTAGTTGTAGTTTACTTTTCCAGACAGTATCCCAGTCTCCCTGATGTCTGTTATTCACTGGAGAACATCAAAGAAAAGGAAATGGATATTTTGGAGGTAATGGAAATTGTGTTGGATAACATGCAAAGTGGGGCTTGGTTAAAAGCATACACACACACACACATATACACACACACACACACACATTAGAAGTGGGAGAAACAGTCTAAAATGTGGGTGACTGAGGACAAATGCCTGTTCTGCTGTGCTGTGTTGAGTGCCTCTGGGTCTGAGTAAGCTCAACCGTGCCACAAATATGGAGCCACGGCACATAAATCAGTCTTCAAAGCGTCACTTCACTGCACTGCAGGGAAAAATATGCCTCTACTTGAGGCTGACCAAACACCGGGCCTCCCCTGTGACCCATCCTTTAAAAGCACTAGTTGAACCAACTGACCACTTAATGCCACCTTTGTCGTTGGTATCGTCATGCCAGATGATGCAAGGAGCATTTATATAACGCAGAGCTGGGCACAAACTAACACGTTCCAATACGACACATACAGTACATTACTGAACATTTCGATTTATGCATTTAGCAGATGCTTTCATCCAAAGCGACTTCCATCTGTCAACTATCAATCAGTTCAGGGCCTGTCTCCCCTAGAGCAAATAAGGGTTAAGTGCCTTGCTCAAGGGCACAACAGTGGCAGCAGGTATTCAAAGCCACAATTTTCAGGCTACTAGCATGCTAGCCAGGTTCCATAACCGCTACGCTACCACCACCGGTGAAGAAATAGGCCTACTGTAGGTTACTCATAGAGGTGTATGGCAGGATCAACATAAGCGTAAATACGAGTCTCAGCAAACTGCACCACTGTGAAAGAAAGCCCTAGAACCAAGTCAAGACACAGTAATGAACAGGCAGAATTAAAGGAACAGCAGAGTGTTAGCGGGGTGCTAGCGTGCACGCTATAATGCACTTGCAATATCTGGTGGGGTCCCGACCTCAGGACCAAACCAATCAGGAAGCAACTGTGAGTGTGGTTATTGGCGCAGGCAGGGGAGCGGAGTGGTTTCCGCCCCAGGCTGGACTTCAACCAGGCTCTGTAATTACAACCCCAGCTGGTTTAAAGGCAAAAACACAAATGAGGAATAAACACATAAACAAATAAATTAACTAATAAAACGACAAACAACAGATTGCTTTTTTACCTGCCACTGTTAATAGCCCAAGATTGCTGCTCTCCACGTAAATAAATACCCATTTTATTAAAGAAAGACTGCTTGGTGTTAACCTCACCTGACCTGGGACAGCCGCACTGACCAAAAAAGCCCAGCAATGTTTCTTCCACCTCAGACGACTAAGGAAGTTTGGTATGCGAGCAAAGATCCTGCAGGCCTTTTATAGAGGCACCACAGAGAGCATCCGGACCAGAAGCATCGCTGCATGGTTTGGAAGCTGCTCTGCCTCCAAATGAAAGCCGCTGCAAAGAGTCGTGCGCACAGCACAGAGCATCTGTGGGTGTGATCGGCCCTCCATCCAGGACTTGTATGAGAAACAATGCATCAAGAAGGCCAAAAGAATCAGGAAGGAACCCTGCCATCCTGTCCTGGACTGTTTCAGGTGCTACTATCTGCCAAGCAATTTCATAGTCTTAAGGCTCAGACCAACAGACTCCAGAACAGTTTTCTCCATCAAGTGACTTGAAGGCTTATGAACTCTGAAACAATGACAGCCTAAGCCTGTGCCAGTCAGTCTTTTCACTTTCACACATACACACACACACACACACACACACACACACACACACACAGACACTTTTTCTCTGAACACTTAACATACTATTAATTTATTATTTATTTTTGAGGAGCAAAAACACAACAATTTTACTGTCTTATACTGGTATAATAAAGACTGTCTTGAATCTTGAAGATGCCGTGTAATAAAATTAAGTGTTTGTTTTTGTGTGTCTGTGTGTGTGTGTGAGAGAGAGAGAGAGAGAGAGAATGAGAGATGATATACACACACAAGAAAACAAACATTTCTTTGTTTATATTTGCAGTGTAAAACTATTCAGCTTCAAAAGTAGGCTGTAGATATTTGTGTTGTAGAGTAATGAGTCCCTGATAGTGTCCCTGCCACTTGAACTGAAGGTTCTCCACAGTTGAACTCGGGCAGCCTCAACCAAAGGGATTAATTCTCCACAGCAGAGCATAGATCTGAGTAGCACTTTATCCTGCAGTGCCCCACTGGCTACATGGCAGTTAAACATGACACTCAACATGGTCTGATAACTCACTCCCTCTCTCTTTCTCTCTCTCTCTCTCTCTCTCTCTCTCTCTCTTTCTCTCTCCTCTGTCCCCTGCCTGGTCACTTATTCTGAAACATTCTCTTCCCATATTTTGTCTCTATCACTTTGCTTCCATACACACCCATCCATCCATCTAGTTTTTCACAGCCTTTGCTTCTGAAGTTTCCCCCTCTTCTAGCGTTTTCTCTCTGAGTGCACCATTTGTGTCATACTGCCTTGCCTCCCCAGCCTCACATGTTTGGATGTTGAGATACTCCATATTCTGTGACCCAAATTCCCTAAATGATATACTGCCTTTCACAAAGAACGCACTACAAGGCCATCATATTCTCCCTATAATGTCAGATTGGTGAGACTAGTTTGTTCTATTTTTCTTCATGTTTCTATATATTTATACATACCCAGTCTTCTTGAATGACAGCAATGAGAGTGCCAACACATATCTGTCAACTGTCACTCCTTGCTCACAGCGCCAGTCAGCTGTCCCTCAGAGATTTGTACTTCTGAAAGTTGTTAATTGGTCTTCAGGGGCACTGACGTCATCTACTTTTCTTACACTTTCTCTCTCTCTCTCTCTCTCTCTCTCTCTCTCCCTCTCTCTTGATCTGCCACTCTGTCTCGGCACATCACCCTCTTCTTTAACAATCCACCTCTTTCTCCTTTCAACCTTTTCTAAATCATGTCATTGGTGTGCTCTCTTCTCACAACACCTTGTCCTAATTTGAGGTTGTTAAAACACTCCTAACACCAAGGTGAAATTCTTGTTGAGATTCCATACGTGCTTATGCACACCCTCAAGTTTGGTAAATACATTTACAACAAGTCTTCCACTTCTTGTAGACGACTCTGGGTTTGTGATTTTGCAAGCACCTCATCATTCTGATTTTCCAAGTAACATTTTAATGAGACCATTGCATGTCATTTGTTTGTTAACAGTGCCAGAGAGTCAAATGGGGCATGATCACAGATCCCTGGTCAGTTTGGAGTCATCTTCTCTCATGTCTTCACATGGCATTGTGCCTGCATGTAACTTTTTAGACATTTCAGACACGAAAAGCTTCTGTCCACACCAGCTAAAGTCACTCCAGTTGTTGCAATCCTGCACATCAACTTGTAAGCCTGTGACGTAACTTTTCAATGAGGTCACAGTTTTTTCCTCTCTGCTGTGAAAATGCTTACCTGAGTACAGAATTTGCAGCTATACTTTGAATCTGTCAGGCACATGTCTTCTCAAAGCTAAAGCTCCTGATGACCCAAAAGTGTCCTTATGTCAACTGACCTCCTCAAAATTTCACGGTTCCTCCCCACCATTTCATGGTGCTGCGTTGACTGGGCTCGGAAAACCCTCATCAATCAGCGCATCGATTCTCGCTCTCGCCAAGAGACTTAACTTACTAGCTGCACAGATGTGATCATTTGATTCCTCATGGATTTCAACCGATAGGTAAAGATTTCTAATACCATCTGAGCCATCCCTGGCAAACTTTGAACAACCATCAGTAGCTGTGCTGACACAAGGCCATGACACAAGAAACATGACACTAGGCCAACAATAAAGACGATTCTGGAGCAAATAATTTATGCAATTTCACTGCATGTCTTACAGTGGTATTTAAAATGTATGTGACAAATAAACTCCTAATCTTTGATCCTTGAGCTCCACATGTATGTTGACGTAATAGCCTACATTCAAATTGATAGACCCAGATTAATTAATGTATTACAAATTGTGTGTGTGTGTATGTATGTATGTATGATTCCAACTCTGCACATTCCAACCCTAAAACCTGCCTTGTCTAATGTTCCCACAGTGCCACCCTTGGCTGAGGGAGACATGATATAAGCAGGGGTTTGTTGTTGTGTTGCTCCATTCTCCAGGTTTCATGGCCTGTTAAAAGACTTTATAGTGTGCCTGGGTGGTCAGGTCCTTCCTGTGGCCGTGGGCCCGACTTCATGAAAGCAGCTGGGTGACTAGAATGGTGAATACTGGAGACGGATCATTGACGGCAGATATTTATTTATTTATTTATTTATTTATTTATTTGCTTGTTTGTTTGTTTGTTTTTTTCACTTCTCCCTCCACGGTGACTTTTGGGACCATTTCTCACAAAGCAAAGGGATTTGACTGACAGATGTTTTGTTTGTTTGTTTTTATGTGTGTGTATGTGTGTCATTTCTTTCTCTCTGACACACGCACACACATGCACACACATACACACACTTTGGCCTGTCCCTCTGTGCAAAGAATTGCAAGTTAGACCATTCATTTAACCAACAACTAAATCCATGGTATACTTCCTGACCAAGGATTTCCTGAAAAAAAACTGAATTAGAGAGAGACCGAAGGACAAAAGGAGAGAGACATTTTATACACACATATTTGATTTAGCATTGGGAGGCTTTTACCATTTGGACTTTTACAGGCTTTTCTCTTTTCTCACAGACTGTAAAACGTGTGTGTGTGTGTGTGGTGTGCGTGTGCGTGTGCGTGTGTGTGTGTGTGGTGTGTGTGTGCTTTTGCTGTGTTGCAGAAACATGCACACCAGAGAAAAGCACCACTTCAAAGGCAAATATATTTCTTCCATCTTTTGTCTCGTGTCATATTCAGTTTAAGTCAAACACAAAACAAACAGACAAACAAAACAGTACAACACACAGCGCTTGTCTTTCACACAGTGCCTGTCTTTCATCAGTGTCATCTGTTCTCCTGATTTTCTGCTGTGTACAATAGAACAACAGATTACCACACATTCCACTGCAACTAGGTTAAATAAGAATGATTTACAATTAAAAATGAAAACGCCTCGCCAGAATCAATGCCGTTTATTCCCAATTCGGTTGTACGCATTTGGAACAAGGCAGAATTCCTACAAATAACAGATTGTCAGTATTGTTATGCCCCACCAACATACAAACACACACACAAAGAAAAACAAACACACACACACACACACAAATACACACACATACACACACAAAGAAAAACAAACACACACACACACAAATACACACACATACACACACACACATACACTATCTTACAGAGGCACAATCACATCAGCTAGCATGACAGAAAAAAAATCCGGAGTTTCTACATGGATTTCATCCGTTTCTACCCACAGCCTTCGCCTCCTTCTTTCCTCCCTTCAATCCTTTTGCTTGACGCTGCAATTAAGAGCAAGGACCACATAATATGTCTGAGAGGATCAGCTCGGCAGCCTGAGTGTCTCTGAATGCCCAAGGTGTGCTATTATCTTATTTTAGTGCAGCACCTGCCTCGACTTAATAATCCACTAATTGGCCTACTACGTGCCATGAAATTATATTCAGAAAGGGCATTTTATGACTTTGATGAAACAGCTAAGTCAAAAGATATAGAAAGGGTGAAAGGTGTAGATGTATGACTCACTTCAAGCCCTAGTTAAGGTACAAAAAAAACAACGACAACAAAAAAAGCATGCTTTACACGTTTTAACAATATATAATAATTTTGTTATGAAGACACAGAGCAAGAAGACACAGATACAAAATTAAACCTTGACTGATGTTTTTGTCGTTTTGTTAATTAAATTATGTAGTTGTCATAAACTGATTAATTCCCGTGTGCTTTGCACTAAAAGAGGTGAGTCAGGTAGGGCACTTTAATAAATAAAGACATAAATAGCCTTCCCACCAAAGCATTTAGGAAAGCAGCATTTAAAAGAATCTGAATTCAGCAGAACTTTGTATAGACTGAGTGGAGAGAGTGTACATTTACACAAACACATACACACACTCACACACACACACACACACATACACACACACAACTGATGGATGAGATTGAAAACATCACACGATGTCCTTGAGCAGCTGGTAGCAACTATTTTGAAGGTATGTAGAAGATGTGAATGATTTAATGAGGTACAGATACCTACACTGAGAATCAGACAGGCAACATATGGTACTATGGGAACAGAGGAAACATCTCACAGGTGAGGTCATACAGTACATCCCACCTGTTTACAGTCAAACACTGGTAAACAAACAAATATAATTCAACTCACTGGCATTTACTGTGTCTGGTTAAAGACTGGGCGGGGAGAATTAGTTATTTTTGCCTGTTTTTTATGTTCAACATTATATTCCTTTGACATGTTCAAGGGATCTATTATGCCTATTATGGAAGAGGTGCTATTTGGACTTGTTTGCCTCGGAATGCAGAGCAACAAAACTGGCAACCTTGGCAACGTCTGAATGCCCTCTACAGTAGTGAGTGTGAATTACTAATCCTTTAGAGAGAGAGAACCACTGAATTCTAAAGGGCATGTGTGGTTTGACACCCTTAGTTCTCATTTGTGTGCCTTAACTTGTGTCCCCTTTTAAAGGCAGTGTTAGTTTATGGGAGATATTTACAGGTGTCCTTACTAAACAAACAGTTTATTCCATAAACAGACTGATGTCTGCATACATCTGAATCATCACAGACAAAATTCCCATACGCAGTAACACACGCACACACACACACACACACACACACATACACACACACACACGCACAGACTGTTAATGTCCTCACTAATCCTCTGAAGAAGAGGTATCTTCCTTTGGTAAGAGTCTGTTTCAGAAACCATAGCACACACACACATACACACACACACACACACATACACACAAATAAATAAATAAATAAATAACACACATCCATTGTGACCAGAGGTGATCAGTTCACACAGCAGTGCCATTCAAAAAGTGTTTGCTCCTTAAGACAACTCACTTGCCAGTCGATAATCTCATCTAACCTGTCAGTTTTAAAGAGCACATCTCAGGACACACTTTTACCCTCTCAGCCTCTTTTAATACTTTTTTTTTTTTTTTTTTTACTTTTGTCTCCCCATTCTTCTTGTGGCGCTTCCAAAAAACTGTCACAAAACACACTCTCACACTCACGCACCATCGGGACTCGGTTGCCCCGGAAACCAGGATTCAGTGCTTCTGCTCCCATTACTGCTTGTGTGTTGTGCTCGGGAGTGTTAGTGTGTGAGTGTGTGAGTGTGTGTGTGTGTGTGTGTGTGTGGGGGGGGGTGGCTTGGGGGTTGGCTTATCAACTTGTCACGCAGACAAATGTGGGGAGGAGAGGAGGCTAATTGGGGAGGCGACTGGAGAGTGAGTCCCACGACTCAGGGTGCAGAACATTAGGATAAACCCACTCCACTCCTCACTCCAAACAGTGACACCAGCCCACCTCATGGGCCATTTCAGGAATATCCAGACCATTGCTATGGCAACGCTTCTCGTCAAGGTGGGCATCCCAACGCCACAGATAAATAATGTTCTGTGCTTACACAAGCAGGACATCAGCATGAGGGTCTCTGTATAGAGTCAGATCAGAGTCATTAAAGTAGGTATATTTTTTATGCATGTAGGCCTTTTGACTACACATAAACTGTGTCTTCGCTAAAAAAGGTATTTATTTTATCTAAATCTAAAGTTTTTTATTTATTTTATCTACATCTAAAGTTTTTTTGAGAATGCTGGGTTCTGCTGGGTTCTCCGCCACGGAAATGTAGGGTCACTGACGCAATACAAATTCCGGATGGTGTTCTGCATCACTGCCAAAATTAAATCATCTGTTACTTGTCCTAATACTAACGTGGTCTGAAAATTTCATCCAAATCTGTGCAGTACTTTTCGAGTTATTTTGCACACAGACAGACAAATAGACAGACAGACAAACGCCTGTGAAATCATAACCTCCTTGGCAGAGGTTATAGTATGAAAAGAGCACAACCAACAATGGTATGAAGATGGGTGATGACCGCACAACCTCAGTATCTTGCATTCTTGTGTGTAGGGAGATCAAATTTTTTTTTGTTTAAACAAAACTTTTAATTATCCATGAAAAAAGAAAAGTATGTAGAGTTCTCATACATAAGCTGACAAGTTCAAAAGTACTTTTTATATTATGCCGCTGAACAAAGTTTACAAACTTTTCCAATGAAAAATAAAATTAGAAAATATTCAGCATAATAGAAAATATTATAATAAAGCATAAGTCAGACACTGTAATGGCAGGAATGTAATTCTGTCTGTGGCCTTGAAGTACATTGTGTACCACTTTAACATCTCTTGACATGACAGACAGTACTGTCAAGTGATTCCCAATTATCGGCAAATCAAAGCCATACAAAAGGAACCACACCTCCTGATCAAGCTGGAGATACTATACAGTTTATATGTGGCCAATTACCCACCCAGTCAGTGCGCTTTCCCACAAGTTCACACCCCATATATGTGTAAAGGACAGCTTTTTTTTTTTTTTTTTTGTCAAGTCTGGAGTCAATCTGGCAGGTTGACACCAGAGGCATGGTAAATTCAGTTACTCTTCCCTAGTTTGTGCCATGTGAATTCTGTGAGGGAATTTACAGTCTCATAAAGTGACAGTTCAGTCACTCTAAGATATTCACAATATTCAGATAAGTGGACCTCCAGTATAGAAGTACCTGGCCAGAATAATGACCTCAGAAATGTGTCCGGTATTGCCACTGTCAGAGAAATCCGAGCACTGGACACAGCTCATGTCATTGTGCGTGCACACACACACACACACACACACACACACACACACACACCTACGTTTGCATTTAGCTCAGCACCGGTTAGTGCCATCATACTGTTTCTGAGAAACTGTCACACATTTTAATGAGGGATGACACATCAGCGCAAGACTGCACGCTACCTGAGCACCTTGTCACCGGTAACCACAACTGCCATCAGTGTCAGTGACGAAGCGTGAAGACACACCACGCCAGAGTGGCAAAGTTGGGTCAGGGGTGAGCTTCATTTGCAGATTGTCACGGCTATTATTGCTCTCCCATAATGCACCTCTGCCTGGCAACTTCTGTATTTTTCATGCACCTGTGATGATGCCCTGAGCTGGCTGTCACATCAGTGTGTGTGTGACACCTTAATGGGGCCAGAGATTAGAATAATTATTTGAGGCGGCACAGAATAGCAAATATATCAACAGTTTCATGATTAGCAGATGGCTGGATGATGTCCACAAACATGCGGTAGGCGTTCTTCCTCCTGTGGTTCTAATAATCCATACCATGCATTTGACATAATGCTGTGGCGAGAAAATCATTTGCCGAAGGTAATGACTAAGAAATGTGGAAGGGAGATTTGGAAGATGGCTTGATTTAGTGTATGGCTGTTCAGCATGTGCATCCATCAGTTTCCACACTATTAAATACTGTGCTTATTTTCTGTGTGGTAATTATAAAGTGATTCCCTCATCACCTGCTTCATATTGATAAAGTCTGATTTAATAGCCTCCTGGCCTGGTCTGTGTGTTGACTGCAGCATCTGCAACCCTCTCCTTTCCCCAGAGCTAATAATAGTGGGGACAAGCATCCGGTTGTTGCACGGTGTGTGTGTGTGTGTGTGTGTGTGAGGGAGGGAGGAGGGGGGTGGAGGAGCCCATTTGGTCCAGCGCATGTTTCGAGACGCATTTAGCATCCAGAAATATCACTGCATATGGTACCATGAGAGACACGCTATCTGTAGCTCACTAATGAGCGACCCTCTGTTGGATCGCCAACTGCCGTCTTAGCTAATGGGCCACGCACAAGCCGAGCGTTTGCAGGGTTGCCGTGGCAATGTGTCAACCGCCTTAAAAAGTGTGGGCCACTTCCGAGACACCCCCTCTCGTACCCTTTCCTCACCTCTCCTCCCCCCATCATTTGAACCATCATCTGGCAGAGCCAAGGCTCTGGGCTCGATGTGTCGAAACGCCTCATGTTGAAGCTGTGGTGGTGTTTGTGGCAGCCATGCTAAACCTACATTTAGACCGCAGGGCCACTCACATGTAGAGGCTTTAAACAAGTGCTATTTAAATTAGGAGAAAGTCTGCCTCTTACAATCCTCTACCCCAACCCACCTCCACTTTCTCTCAACACCACCAGACATTTCCACACTCTCTATCTTCCTCCCTCCCTTCTTTCCTCCCACTCTCCCTCCCACTCTATCCTCCCTTCATTCCTCACATCTCTACCGTCCACTCTCTCTCTCTCTCTCTCTCTCTCTCGCGTGTGCGTGCGCTCTCTCGCTCTCTCCAAAAGTGGGGGAATAAATAAAAGAATGCTCAAAAGAAGAAATACTACCGCTGCCACACTCTCCAGAGGATAACAAGAATAATGCCTTCATTTGCTCGGGGGCCCGGCCCTGCAGAGGCTATAGACACAGACTTTTATGCTCGTAGTATTTCTGATTGGCATCTTAGGACTGGCATTTGAATTATTTAATAGAAAGTCCCACCCCACACCACTATTCACTAGTCTCAGAAGCAGTGACATGAGACTGAGACAGATAGATAGAGAGCTGAAGTCATGAGAAATAGAGAGAGAGAGAGAGAGAGAGAGAGAAAGGGAGGGAGGGAAGCAGACAGACCAAAAAAAACAATGATACTGAGAGAGGAATATATGTTTATTTGTGTTTGGTATTGTCTCTGTTTATTGTGTGTTTTGTGAGATGGCTCCTCATTATTGTTATTGTTGTTTATCTGCAGTCAGGTTTTCCTCTGACATTTGGGTGAGTCGGGGAGTTTTTCTGTTTCTCTAATGAAAGGAGGCTGTTTCTTTCCTGGAATTTGTCTGGGAAGTCGGGAAGTGGGAGTTGCCAGGCTAACGCCACTATAGCACCCATATGTTATTCCAAATTCTCTCGTTGTTTTTCCTGCTTGGTGAGCTCAAACAGTTCAGAAGTACTAAGAACTGTTGCTTTAATGCTGGTAGCATAGTATCATAATTACCATTATGCTTAAATTGAAGTGTCTGACAATAAATGTTAATACTTTGTGTACAAAGAATGGGTCACACTTGTCTAGACATTTAATTTAGCAAACCACTGCAATTACTCTCTTTACAGGAGTGGTATAAAAGCAAAATTTTGATTGATTTATTTGGTCAAGCACTTGCAGGACAATAATGGCGCCCCAATGGAAAACAAAACCGAAACTGAACAAAGTCAAGATCATGTTTATTAACTTGTCAGTACACATAACCACTCCAAAATAGGCGTTGCCGGTTCCTAATTTTTGATTTGTAAACAAATCCACATGTATCAGTAAGAATTTAGGAGATGTATGCTTGCTACATAAAAAAAGTTAACTTAACATCAGCAACACTTCACATTCTCTATCAGTCAGTTAACTCAACATTATCAAAAATGAATTGTTGTTCTTTGACTTTGAACCTCTCTCCAACAACTCCAGCAATCACTCAAGCTAGCTAGACTTTTCCTCTATCACATAGTTTAAATCTTTAAAACAACCTTCCCAAATCCAGGTGAGATAATTATGTTTTCATTTAAACCAGAACTGTGTGTGTAAATTTTATTTTGTTTTTTTTTCTTTCATTAAAAAAATAAAAACAGGTTTCAGAGTTGGTCATTGGCTGCAAGGTTGTCAATCAGTATAAACTCACTTGTGGATACCAGCTAACCTGGGAGTAAAATGAACATTTTCATTACAGAGGGATGAGTTTGATTCTCCCTCCCTCACATCCACACATTCTCACAGCCCATGAAATGGATAAAATGACCCAAAACCTTCCAGCTGGTCTTGATTGACACTGTGTTTATGAACCAGGTTGGCTGTAGTCACCTGCGCACCCAGATTTAAACGACACATAATGCAGTATACAGACATGGAGGCTTATCAGCCTACAGAGGAGAAGTGATGAAAAATTAGGGATTACTAAAGGCATATCACCAGGGGCGCCCAAACATTGATTATAATATCAAAATGTCCTCTTGGGCACCCGGATCCTGACCCTGAAAATCATCCTAATGTCCCCCCCACCACCCCCGGCAGTTCCCTGCGTATCACTGGCAAATCTGTGATTTTTGAACTAGCGTGAAGCAGGCTCTGGTTTTAAAGAGATTCAGCCAATGAATCTCAAAGTCATGGAGTTTTTAACAACTACAGTAAACAGCTCGTTTGAACAATTTGTTTTGATTTACAGGGAACGAAAAGAAAACTAATACAGATATTGCATTTGGGTGCATGCAATAAAATTGTGTGTATGTGTGTGTGTGTGTGTGTGTGTGTGTGTGCGTGTGTGTGTGTGTATTACAGTAGCATCCCAAATGCAAGCAACAAAAGAGCAAAAAAAAAAAAAATTCTTAATAGACTCAAACAGTTTCGAGATCAATTTGAATATATATGAACAGATGTTTCAGCCTAGGGACTGGGCACCATACAGCACTGCATGAATTACCACACACACACACACACACACACACCACACACACAAATGCAGACATGCGCACACACACACACAGACACACAAACAGTCACAGGAAGGGAATACATGCCTTTTGGCTGGAAATGTCTATTCCAGAGCTCATAACGCCATGGTAACATACCCAAGCTCTCCCGTATGAATGCATATTTTCATCTGTCATCCCCTCTCAATTTGTTTTTTTTCTCTATCTCTGAATTTCATATTGAATTGCATTAGACTTCCAAACAATCCTCCCTTTCTGTTCTCTCTTGCTCTCTGTGCATCTTCCCATTCTGTTCTCTCTCTTCTTTATCCTTTCTCTGTCTCACTCTCTTCTCTTTCTCCTTTATCGTCCCTGTCCTCCTTTAAAGTGGCACACTGTGGTCTTCTCTCTCTCAGCGGGTGATACACACTTATACACACACTATTAGAGTAAGCAACACTGGGTCATGGACACACACACACACACACACTCACAGAGTCACACACACACAGAGTCACGCACACACACACACACACACACACACAGAGTCTCTCTCACACACATACACACACAGACTGGTCATTAACGCATCTGCTCTGATTATCGCAACTCTCCATGTCTGCAGTTTCCATCCACTCTTGATCTCCAGAAACTGCATGCTGAGTGACACATTTACTAAAAGAGTTCTAAAAAACAAACAAACAAACAAACAAACACGTACTGCTTGCCCGTGTCTCCCTCCACCTGTTTGTCTGTGTAGTGGACTATGCAAAAGCTACAGGCCTTATATCTATACAGAAAGCTAAAGGACAAACCTATAAGATTTAGAGCAGGTCTGAAACCACTGTAGCCATTAAACTTCACTATATCGTCACTGTTCCAACATACACCATGGACATCTCAACTTGCCTTCCAGTGTTCAGAGCACAGAAACACATCTTACTTTGGTCAGTGTGACCTAATGCAGTGCCTCCGTTTTCTAAAAAGAGTGTGTGGATGTTCTCATGCTACGGAACTTAGAAATGAAAGGACTGTTTACATGTAGTGCTTTTCTGGATCTTCACAACAGAAACAAATAGTTTCATGTGGAAATGTATAAAATTGTCCCCAGTTGTAAACACTTTTTTAATATGCAGTACTAATATAGCACACTGGTAACATGCTCAAAAGGTAACTTATCCCCTTCTCTCTCTCTCTATCTCTCCCTCTCTCTCTGTCCCCCTATTTTTCTGTGTGTCTCTTTGTGTGTGTGTGTGGTGTGTGTGTGTGTGTGTGTGTGTGTCTGTGGATATGTGTGTCTGTGTGTTATTGCAACTTAGTGTATCCTCTCTGAAAGCATTTTAATCCTGATTCTAAATTGGTGATAAGACACTATGATAAATTTAACCCCCCCTTGCGGGACGAGGGGACTGGGGAGTGCTATCACTTCTCCAAAAGTCGGGCTTAAACGCTCCAGCTCTCGATTCCCCTGAGCCAAACTTACAAAAATTGGGTCATCCAGGTTTTTTTTTTCTCCCTCTCTCTCTTTCCTTTCCACTATCTTCCATTTTCTTCCTCTCTCCTCATTCTTTGTGTGGTGTTATTCATCCATCATAAAGCTCCCTCGCTCTCCCAGAGGATTCTCCCCCCCCATAATGTCAATTGGAGAGTTTTTTTTTTCTTTTTTTCTTTCTTTCTTTCTTTCTCCTCCCCTCTTTTTCCCTAAACCATCCAGTGTTTAGGAAACACATTTAAACCACCAGTACCACCATCACCACCACACACGCACACACACACACACACACATACGCCCCTCTCCTTGTCTCTTCATCCTTCTCCATAAGTCCACCACCAACCCAGACCTCTCCCTATTTTTGCTTTCCACCACACACACACACACACACACGCACACGCACAGGCACACACACACATAAAACACACACACACACATACACACTCACTCACTCCTCCGTCTCTCCCTTCCCTCCACTCTCTTTATCAGCCCAGTGCTTTTATCTGGTGGCCAAGGTCAGGAAGAGCAGGGCTGATTGCTGCTGATAAGGCTGGGCTGGTGGGGGCATCGGGGAGCCCAGGAGATGGAGGGGTCAGGGTCTCTGAAGGTCGACCCTGGAGGAGAGGAGTGTGTGTGTGTGTATGTGCGTGCGTGTGTTTGTGTGTGTGTGTGTGTGTGAGTGTGTGTGTGGCACACAGGTCGTCTCCCTGACCTGTCCCTGCTAATCTTAACCTCTCCCCCCAAACCACACTGAATTGTGCTTGGATTTTCTCCAGTTCTTTCGCAGATCATCATCACTTTGTTTGTGTTATTCCACCGACTGGCCAAAGTTTGGAGTAGTCAGTATGCATTGAGGTCTAACTGTTTCTGTGAGCATTTCCTCTGTTTATGTCTGACATAAAATCATATTAATTGATTAGTATTTTGAATTCCAAAGAAATACGCAAGGACAGTTGAATAAGACAGTCCCAGGACATACAGCTGTACAGTTTCTTTTATGTCTCGTCGTTGTTTGTGCAAGGTCA
>PYXC01001716.1:735000-750000 GCA_015244755.2 Tenualosa ilisha | reverse complement strand
CAATAGTGTAATAAAAAGTGCAGTATAAAAGAGAAATTAAGTATTGTATAATTAATTAAGATGTTAAGTGCATTCTCAAAATTTAGGCCAGGAGGTATTCTTGGAAGAGCTGGGTCTTTAAGAGTTTCTTGAAGGTGGAGAGGGTATCAGTTGATCTGGTAGCACTTGGAAGGTCATTCCACCAGCGTGGAATTAAACACAAGAAGAGTCTGGACTGACCTGCACAAGGTGTTGGCCGTGCTAGATAACGTTCCTTAGAGGAGCGAAGTGGTTGGCGGGTGACACAGGGCTTAAGGAGAGTATTTAGGTAGATGGGAGCAGAGTCATCGATCACCCCGTAGGCCACCATTAGTGCCTTAAATTTGATGCGAGCAGCCAAGTGTAGCCAGTGGAGTTCAATGAACAGAGGTGTAACATGTGCCCTTTTTAGCTGGTTAAAAACCAGACGTGCAGCTGCATTCTGGATCATCTGTAGCGGTCTCACAGCACAGGCTGGAAGGCCTGATAGGAGGACATTGCAGTAGTCAAGACGAGAGATAACCAGGGTCTGAACCAGGAGCTGGGTTGCATGTTGGGTTAGGTACGGCCTGATCTTCCTTATGTTGAATAGGGAAAAACGGCATGACCGGGCCACAGAGGCAACGTGATCTGCAAAAGTCAGCTGGTCGTCGATCATGACACCTAGGTTTCTTGCCACTTTGGTGGGAGAAACAGACAGGGAGTCGATCTTGATACCGATGTCGTGGTATATGGCTTGTTTGGCTGGGAGCATATGCACCATATGCATTGGTGTGAATTTACGATTTGCTATTTTTTTAATAATCTGTGACTGTAGGGGGATCAAACAAGCCATACATCACAACAGCAGCATCAAGATTGACTCCCTGTCTGTTTCTCCCACCAAAGTGGCAAGAAACCTAGGTGTCATGATCGACGACCAGCTGACTTTTGCAGATCACGTTGCCTCTGTGGCCCGGTCATGCCGTTTTTCCCTATTCAACATAAGGAAGATCAGGCCGTACCTAACCCAACATGCAACCCAGCTCCTGGTACAGACTCTGGTTATCTCTCGTCTTGACTACTGCAATGTCCTCCTATCAGGCCTACCAGCCTGTGCAGTGAGACCGCTACAGATGATCCAGAATGCAGCTGCACGTCTGGTCTTTAACCAGCCAAAAAGGGCACATGTCACACCTCTGTTCATTGAACTTCACTGGCCGCCCTTGGCTGCTCGCATTAAATTCAAGGCACTTATGTTGGCCTACAGGGTGAATGATGGCTCTGCTCCCATCTACTTGAATTCTCTTCTGAAGCCCTATGTCACCCGACGACCACTACGCTCCTCTAAGGAACGTTTTCTAGCACGGCCAACACCTTGTGCAGGTCGGTCCAGACTCTTCTCATATCTGGTTCCGCGCTGGTGGAATGACCTCCCAAGTGCTACCAGATCAACTGATACCCTCTCCACCTTCAAGAAACTCGTGAAGACTAAGCTCTTCCAAGAATATCTCCTGGCGTAAACTTTGAGAATGCACTTAATAATTTAATTTCTCTACATTGTGTTACACTATTGCACTTTCAACTTAAAACAGCGCAGATTCTATGTTAGCAATATGCACTCCTTGTTAGTTCATTGTGTTGTAGCTTGAATGTTATCCTCTTTTGTAAGTCGCTTTGGATAAAAGCGTCTGCTAAATGCCTAAATGTAAATGTAAATATGGATTTGTTTGCAAGCCAAAAAGGACCAGCCATGATCATTTTTGTCATTTGAGTTATTTTGACTGACAATGGGTGGTGTCATTCAGTTTTGCTTTCATTTGACAATGACTCACCGTCAAAGATCTGCAAGTGTTGTAACTGTGGGAATAATCTCTAGAGGGTATTGAGAGAGGCTAAATTCATTCTGTAATGTTCCATTTAACTATCAAAGTAACTACAAGTATGAAGCTGGTAATTGAACCTAATGAACAGCATACAATGTTACCTGTGTATGTGTGCATTAAACCATCACAGTGACTACGCAGCTTGCCAAGTAGCTTAAAGCTCTTATAATAGCATAGCATGGGAAAGGGTCTATGGAATTTCTCTCGCCCTCTGGCCCAGGCTTGAATTGTCATCTTCGTCCTGCTTCTGTTGGTGTAACCACCTGGGACTGGCACCTTCAGCATCTTTATGCCCACCTGTTAGCATCAGCCTGCCTCCGTTTATGCACCATATGCCAGAGGTGCCCAGTGCCAACAATCATGAGCAGCTCCCTCTTGGTGAAACTACAGTATTTCTTACGTCTTTAATTATGTATCATTCATACTTATTTAGTTCGTTTGGTTTAGTTTTACTCATATTTACTTTTGTCGCACCAAATAAATCTCCAAAAAGGTGCCTTGTGTCCCTTACGTTCTGGTCTTTCCTGGGTTCTGGAACACACAGAGTACCTTTTTAAAATTTTATCGGCACCGGTACTCTGTGTACTCTAGTCCTACCTGGGTCAATAGTGTGAACAAGAAGAGGCCCAGATCCTGCTGCTGATTCTGCCGTCCTGCTCCTTGAAGGACCTCCAGCGTGAGCACAAGTGAACCCCATTCCTCACTCTTCAGTCGGCATGCTGAGGTGGGAGGGATTGGGAGGGATCGGGAGGGATTGGGAGGGGAGGGGACGGGAGGGGAGGTGAGGGGAGTTGAGCGACAGCAGCACGGGGACTGAGTGCTTTTACAGGTTGTGGGTTTTTCCTCTTCCTTGCAATCGATAACAGCTAATTGTGTGGAATTCATTGCCTAAAGCAGATGTGTAGTGCTACCTCAATCTGTCACCAGGAATCCCGCCCTCCAGGTGTGACTGTATATTCACCCCCTCTAGACTAAGTGTAGAGTCAACAAACACAACAACCTGAAAAGTTAAAGAATGCAACATTGCATTTTTACTTGGAGTGTACTTTGATAAACGTCTTGTTTGCAAACTTCATAAATAATTATCATGCAACTTAATATACAATACTATACTACCACACTACACTACACTATACACTACACAACACTACACTACAAACACACACTACAAACACACACATGCACACAGATACACACATACAGATGGAATAATTGGCATCCTTCTTCTGAAGGTCATGTGATGGATGGTGTGCAAAAGGTTTCTTCTTCCCTACGGCAACTCCATGTGTGTGTGTGCATTTTAACCTTAGACAGACGGTCAAGCACACTGGCTTGAATAAGGCTCCTTATCCAAGAATGTATTACCCCTACAGGCCAGCTCAGTCCAGAGAGTGCTCATGGGCTGGGTCTGGGCTGAGTCCTATGAAGATGCTTGTATCTCTAGAAGTGTAGTATATACACTATTGATACTATAAGTGTAGTATATACACTATTGACACTATAAGTGTTGTATATACACTACTGACACTATAAGTGTAGTATATACACTATTGACACTATAAGTGTAGTATATACACTACCGACACTATAAGTGTAGTATATACACTACCGACACTATAAGTGTAGTATATACACTACCGACACTATAAGTGTAGTATATACACTATTGACACTATAAGTGTAGTATATACACTATTGACACTATAAGTGTAGTATATACACTACCGACACTATAAGTGTAGTATATACACTATTGACACTATAAGTGTAGTATATACACTACCGACACTATAAGTGTAGTATATACACTACCGACACTATAAGTGTAGTATATACACTATTGACATTTTATACCTTTGCACCATGCTGTATAGGCAACATCTTGACCAGTCATGTCAGATGTATGACTCTATTATTATTATTTATTTTTTTATTTATTTATGAATCTAGTTTTTGAAATCTCAAAGGTGCAAGGCTTTTAAGTGTGAGCTTTAGTGCTTGTGTGAGTGTGTGTGTGTGTCTTTGTGTGTGTGTAAGAGAGAGAGAGAGAGAGAGAGAGAGAGAGAGAGAGAGAACCTCCTGATATATTCTTTTTTAAAATGTGCAATCCTTGAGTCCTTGATGAAATGTTTTTTGTGCCTGTCTTTCGAGCTGTGCCTGTTTATTTGTTTGTTTGTTTGTTTGTTTGTGGATGAAGGTAACCTTGAAGATAACCTTGAGGAGGAAAAAAAAAAAAACATGCCGAAATCAAAGTGAAAGCAACTTGCTATGAGGTTCCTTCAAGAACTGAACTATCCGATAAAATGTATTTCTAAAACTGCACATTCAGTCAGAGACTGATGGCGATAGACAGACACAGTGAGAGAGGTAAAACATTCTAGAAGGAAAAGAAAGGGAGAAAACCAGCAGATAGAAACAGAGTAAGAGAGAGAGAGCGAATGGAGACAGATCACAATTGCCAAGGTTTATAATTCAGTGGGGATGAACCATAGCCTTGCTCATAAGATGATTATATGTTGTTAAATGAGATACGGCAATACTCTTGTAAGCATATAATCCAAGGATCTTGGGCTGCTATGCAAATGGTCCAGATGTCAGTGACTGTGACACAAAGCTTCCAAGGATTTCTTCCCACGTTTGCCAGACTACGGCTCTGTGCTGTTGCTCAGGCAGTACAGTGCACACCACCAGCCTAACGTGCATCGCACCCGTCTGGAGTTTCCACCATGGTTAGTTTAGTTTAGTTTCATTTCAGCATTCAGCAGGTCCATGAAGACAGCTAGCAAAAACGAAACTTTCATCACAAACACTAAATTAGTGATGCTGTTACAGTAAGAACATCTGGTTGTTGCACCTCATTTGATGGCTTTCTTCAGGATCTCTGTCCCCCTAATCCCTGACATGCCAAAGCCATTGGGTTTGTTCACATCTGTGTTTTGTTCACAGCTGCCATTTTGCCTGCATGTTCTGCTGTTTTTTTTGTCACGGTAACCAGTAAATGATTAGTTACAGGTTCATTGTAAATGTTCTTACACAGCTAAACCATTTTCAATAAATTTGAGTGAAACTACGCTAAATTTATATGTTTGGATTAATTACTAATCTGCTAGAGGCGTTTTGCAATTCATCCATTCATTCATTCAATCATTCAATAGTGGCTTATTTATCTGCATCTCTGCCTTTCAGAATGTCAGGTCTGTGTGGACGTTGCCTTACAAACATAAATTCCTCTCTTAATTTATTTAACGAATGCTATTTATTTTATTGCCTGGGTTTAATTTATGCCCTCTAATAACTATTTGAATTAATCCAGAGTTATTGTAGCATACCAAAGCAGTAATTGCAATTTGTCTGGCACAATTTGTTGCGCGACGCAGACATGACCTAGAAAACACACCTCCATCCCACACCCGGCCATTAGGCCGTGACCTTCCCTAAACTGCTAAAAGTCACTTGATTGACAAACTACTTTCGTTCCTCCTCAGAAGTTTCACTCTTTCTCTCTCCTCTCCTCTCTTCTTCCTTCCTTCCATCCCCAGGCGGGACAATCGGGGTGGGTGGACCGCATCGGAGCCTTTCGTCTCCCTGGCGATGGTTGCAGGAAGTGAAACGTCTGCTTTTCCCAGGAGGCGGCTATTGAGGAAATGACGGCAGTGGAGCGTGCGGTTGGTTCAGTCCACCAACCCCCCTCCTACACACACACACACACACACACACACACACACGCACACATATGCACACACACACATACACACACACACTAAGTCAGATAGCGTGATAATTTCACCTAATTTGCTATCACTCCCCTAATTGCTTGTGACTGGCTTTCTAGAGAGTATTGTAACTCTGCTAATTTGCTCTAAGTGCGTTTGATGAAGTGTGCTTAAAGACATTAATGCTGGATGATACGCCATTTTGTTCTGAGTTTGTTTGTTGTCTGCAATAGCCCCCATCCATGCATTAAAGGAGCACAAAGCTATACGATTGCACTCCAGTTACAATAAATAGGTAAATACCTTTTTTCCACATGGATCACTTGGTCTTTGTTTTTTAGAAATGTAAAGATTTCTGTGTCCAGCGGCATGAGAATTACCACGCTTGAGTGCGAAACAATGATCCAGAATGTTCTAAGTTATGGAAGAAAACCAGGCCATATACTCTTACCTAAGTTTGAAGTGGATTCGTTAATTCAATTACATCCCCCCCCCATACAAACTGGAATCTCAAATTGAAAGAAAAGAGCAGGAATCGCTTAAATGTCAGTTTGATTTACAGTTTTTTTTTCAGCCCATTGACATGGCCTCTCGTCTCTGTGATGTTAATCTAATGACCTCTTTTCCTTCTCTCTCAGATCTCGTTCTTTTTTTCCCACTGCACTCTTTAAGCGCAGTTTCTCTTGGCCTTTCATTTCTTCATCTAAGTCGCCTGGCACTGACAAGTTGTCACCTATAATAAGTTTGAATTCCCCATGAGAGACAGCCACCCCTCCCGTCCCTCACCCCCCACCCCCACAGCTCCTCCCTTCACTTAGTTCCTGCTGTAATTCTCCAATCTGGAGTATAAATTAATGACACAAGGCGAGGACAGGACGTCTGTGGGGTTTTCGATGTGCGAGTGTGTCATTTGCAGAGTCTTCATGTCATCGCACTTTTTCCTCTGATAAACTTTTGAAAGCTTCTAAAAGAGAGATGCGGCAAGGTCAAACACAAGTGCCAAAGTTAAACGGAGAACTAAGTAAGTGTGTTTGTTGCTCCAAGTCAGATGTGTGTTGTCACGTTCTTGGCAGTTTGTCTTTTCTTGTAGCTCTCTTTCTCATTTCTCTTTCTCTCTCCTGTTACCATGTGAGGGGAAATAGAGCAGATACTGTAGATAGAACGAACTATCTATCTATCTATCTATCTATCTATCTATCTATCTATCTACCTATCCATCTGTCTGTCTATCTATCTATCTTTTTATCTATTCATCTGTCGCTCTACACTGCATATGACAGGTGCTGAGAAGGATCATTTTGTATGAAGAGACTGTGTGCTCGTCTAAACTGTGCTCGTCATCTACTGAAGTGACGGTTCTGTTTTGCAAAATTAGCAAATATTGAGCAAACAATTCCTCAGCATGGAACAACAACAAAGAATCTAGCACTGGTACATCCCCAGGTGCTATGCAGTATTCAGTAGAGCTGAATTTCATCAACCACCATGTCTGTCTATCCATCTGCCTGTCTGTCTGTCTCTCTGCCTGTCTCACAGTACTGAATGGTTCCCTGTTTGCCTGTCAGATCTGATCTCCGAGGGTAAAGATTGGTGTTTCTCAACTTCTTACCACTTCCTGCCTTTCACTGTCCTATTTTTATAATATGAAGCCCAGGTTACCATCAACAAACCATAATTAGCTGTCAACTAATAATTTCCCCCTATTTTAACAATATGATCACTTTTATTCAATTCAATTAACAACCATAATTAGTGATGAACAAATCATTTGAAGGATTTCTTAACATGGACTAATGCTTCACAGCTCATTATATACTTATGAGGGGGTGTGTTGGAAGGTTCCCTGAAAAGACACAAGGACAAATCATTGGTTAACATACTGTCACAATCACTTTAACAATCACATTAAGACATGAGCTTTTTTACATTTATATATTGTGGAATTGTGATTAAGTAATGATTTATTCATAGCAACAAATGGCTGGTAATGGATGGTAATCGGTAGACTTATTAATGATAGTTATTATCAAAGTTATTAATGCAAAGTTATTGTTATTGAACGTTTTACCGAAATACTCTCTGCTTGCTACATTACTCTACATACATACATACATACATACATACATACATTCATGCAATTAAATCCAATTCAATTATATTTATACAGTGCCTTTTACAATAGTATTGTCTCATGGTGCTTTACAGCAAGAAGCACCCAAGGGCAACAGGGGCAGGTAAACTCCTATGTGGTGGTTATAATAGGAAGAAACCTTGGCTCAAGGGGCCAACTCAACTGCCAGGGGTCATGCAGGAAAAGTACAACAGTGGTTATCATGATAGAATTTGTCCATGATTTTAGCAGAGCATCATAGTATTTCTAAACTATTATCCCACAACATTATATGATAGTCAAGCCATAGGTGGTTATCAAAATGTATGCTGGGCAGTTTAGTAGCAGCCAGGCATAGTGTTAACATCAAAGAGTGGGATTGATCATGGGGGGTAATATTGGGACACACACACTTGATGTCTGCAATACTGATGATCATCTTATAGCTGTGTTCCTGTGTTCACTGTGTGTGTATTTCTGTCAGTAGCGTGGAAAGAGGGGACACTGTTTCAGACCTGTCCTCATTGTTGTATCCTATTGTAGCTGCCAGCTATGGGAACACTGGGCTGTGACAGGGGTGAAATGTCAGCAAGAGGACAGTGGAGTGTAGGAACACAGAGATGCACACACTAGGTTAGAAAAGAAAGATAAACACACACACACACACACACACACACACACACACACACACACACACACACACACACACACACACATACACAGGCGCACATACACACAGACACACATACACATACAGAGAAACACATATACACATACGCGCACACAGACATACACAAACACACATACATACAGACACACAGCCACGCATACACTCAGACACACACACACACACACACACACAGACATATACAGTATGTACATACACACATGCACATACACATATACACAGAGACACATATACATACAGACACACACACAGAGACACACATATACACATTTGCACAGACACACTTATACAATACACATAGACACACATATGCACATACACACACACACACACACAGACACACACATACACAAACAAAAAAAAAAAAAAAAAAAAAAACACAGAGACACATACACATACAGAACACACACACACAGACAACACACATACACAGAGACACATAACAACACACACAACAGACACACATACACAGAGACACATACACATACAGACACACACACACAGACACACATACACATACAGACACACACACACACAGACACACACACACACACACACACATACACATATAGACACACACACACATATACACACACAACACATACACACATAACACACACACACACAGACAGACACACATACACAGAAACAACAAAAACACACAACAACAAAAACAACACAACAGAGAGAGAGACACATACACATACTCACATACATGGGTATATGTAGAGGAAAAGGATCACTTGAAGTGTTGGTCTTGCCAAGTCAGATTTTCCTATTAGACGACTTTGCCCCCTCAGCTCCTCTATGCTATCTTCCTTAGTTTCTTTTTTGCTCTTTTTTATGATATCCCTCTTTCCTTTCCTTCTTTTCTTCCTTCCTTCTTTCGTTCACTCAGTCCCAGTGGCTCCTCTCCTCCTCTCCAGCATAATGAGGCTTTCTGAGTTTCCACCCAGGGCCAGGCTGAGAGAGAGATGCAGAGAAGGGAGGAGAGAGAGAGAGAGAAATGAAGTGAGGGAAAGCGAAAAAGAGCAAGGTGGAATGTGGGAAAAATGAAAGAGAGACAGGGTTAGAGAAAGGAAAGGAGTGAGTGAGCAAGAAAGGGAGAGAATGAAAGAAAAGCGAGGAGAGAGAGAGAGCATGAAGAGTGAGAGAGAGTGGGATGGAGAGAAGGAGGAGATGGCGGCCTGGATTTCACGCCTCTCCCCTGGTGAAGCCGCCGCACCAGAGCCCAGGAGGCATCGCTGAGGCAGCCAAGGGCGGCCTCTGGTTTGGAGGGATAAGTTGGCTAGCGGGGGGATATTTGTGCCCTGCCGAATGTTAAAACACAACCTGCTCCCTCTCTCTCTCACTCCTTTCCCCTCTCAAAGCCATTTTCTCTCTCTCTCTCTCTCTCTCTCTCTCTCTCTGTCTATCTCCCTCTGTCTGTCTGACACCTCTTTCTCTCTCAGTCTCGCTTTCCACTCTCTCTCCTCTTCTCCCCTGTTCTTTCAGGCTCTCCTCCTCTGGTTCTCTCTTGTGTTTGCGCCCCTCCTCAGATGGTTGGTTAGGCATTCTGTCTGGTAATGAATGCAGCTTCGCTGGAGGCGAGGAATGGAAAGTGAAGAAAGAGAGGAAGAAAGAAGAAAAAAGTAGAGGGAGAGAGAGGGAGAAGTGGCCCTGTCCAAGTCCTGGTGGAGAATTTTCTTTTCTTCTGCATTCCACCACAGAGAGGTGCACTACAGTTGTTGTTTTTTTTCTTTCTCAGTATGTTTAATTTTGTTTTACTTTTTTTGCTTTTCCTGCACTTTTTCCCACATCCCCTCCTTTTTTGCCCCGCTCCTCTGTTCATGAAAACTCTGCGGAAAGGAGGCTTGGAGAGACAGGGCTGTGTGCAAGGTTTTGGTAAAAAAGCAGAGCACATGACTTGAATACAACAAGAGCAGAGATCTTGCACAGAACTTGTGCATAGTGTTTATTATTACTTTTTTTGTCAGTTTCCCCACTTCCATTTCCCCACCCTCTTGACAAATAGAAAACTAATGTGGGACATTTTTTACACCTCAGCCTCAGAGGTCATCATATTTTACAAATTCCTATGTTAGGGAAGCTAATGATAGTTTGATACCTTAATCAACAATCCCCCAACATAATGCCCATATCCATAGCTTGGATATCAGAATGTTTAATGAATGCATATTTAACATGTGTTTGTATATGAAAGCAGGGCAAACAGTGTGTGAGTGTGAGTGTGTGTGTGTGTGTGTGTGTGTGTGTTTGTGTGCATGCTTGTGTGCTTGCATATTTGAGAACGTCCGTGAGTGAGTGAGTGAGTGTGTGTGTGTGTGTGTGGGTGTGTGTGTACATATGCTCGAATGCATTCGTTTTCTCACCCACTGATCCTGGCAAAGTTCTACATCACCCAAGAGCCCAGTGGAGATCTGGGGAGCAGGAATTGGATTTGCGGCGCCGCAGGTAATGAAAAGCAACACCCACGCACCTCTGGCGGACTGCTCTCCCGGAGTGCCCCCTCTCCCTCCCTCGCTGAGAAATTTTTCACAGCTGAATACAGCACAGGATGGTGAAGGAAGGGAGGGAGGAGGGTGTCTGACGTCATGACGACATGCGCAGCTTGTGTGTTTGGCAAATGAAACAGAGCTGTAATTAGAGGGGCTTTCACCCCAGGATACAGACAAACAGAACAGTTAACTGAGAGACTGGACTCTTTCCCCGAGTGAACCAGAATGCACGCTGGCCACCCTGGGACGTCCGCACCAGAGCAGAGCTGGGTGTGGACTCTGAGACAGGGTCACCCAGGGTGTGTGTGTGTGTGTGTGTGTGTGTGTCATCAGCATTGCCATTGATCTGATGCTGTTAGTGACTCCAGCTGTGAGCTGACCAAGAATGAGTCACTCCTGGCTCCTCTGCTGGCTGAATGAGTGAGTGAGTGAGTGAATGAGGAAAAGCAAACAGACCCTCACTCATTATCTGGAAGCACTGGTGACACACACACACACACACACACACACATATACAATGTCATTTGTGCATCATATTTTATAAATGTTGAATTTGTAATATTGTACACATCAAAAAAAGATTTAACAGAGTAAACAGACCTTTACAGTAAGAGGTTTTGTAGTAAAGCTATGTATTCCCATAGAGTGTTCAGATGTGTGTGTGTGTGTGTACGTATGTATGAGGGAATTTGTTTGAATGTACAGTCAGGCCCAGTCCAATTTCTCCTCCTTTAACACTTGCACTTGATTTCGAGCAACAACCTATCCTGGGTAATCATCCCTACACTTTGTTCAAAGTCTGCACATGAATTCCCTCCGGTTTAAGGGGTGGTTTTAAGGGCTGAAAAGCACTTCCCCTTGGTCATAAAAGGACTGGGACACCCTGTCGACACCCAAACGAGCGCTGGGTCCAAAGTGGTAGAAATGGGACAGAGGCCAGATACGCTTGTTTGTGTCCAAGATGGCTAGTTTGGAATTACACTTTATAAATCCAGACAAACTATACACCCGATCAGGTACAACAGAGTCAGGTTTTGTGAATCAGTATTCAGACAGCGTTTACAGTCAGGGTGGAATGTTCAGACTTGTCGCATCTCACCTGCCTCAACTCACTGGTGAATGTCACTTCTTCGCCTGTATTCAAAACAAAGTTTCGTTTCTCGTAAACCAGCTGGAGTTCAAGCTGAGATTCCTGAAAAGTTCCACCAAAGAGCTTGTAGCACCCTTTGTCCTGGAGAACACCGCCAATGACGAGAACGATTTAGATCCTTCACCATTTGTTTTTTTTTTTGTTGTTGTTTTGTTTTTTTCTAAAACGCCTGAGAACCTCTAGTAAAGAGGTAAATAAATAAAAAAAAAAGGTAGTGGTTGGGCGGTGGAGGGGAGGGGGGTGGGGGTGCGTAGAGGAAGGAAAAAGAGATTGAAGTTCTAAGGCGATGTGTGTTCCTCTGCTTCTGAATTATTTAACGGTGGCTGTCAGCTGGAGCCGGCGCTGATAAAAGCAGCACACGCGCCGCGAGAAGAAAGCAGACGGGACCGTGCCGGCTTCACCCGACTCTGCCGACGACAGCCGCGGCAGCCAGGTAAGGGCCCGGCTTTTCAAAGGAAACTTTTAAACGGGCTATTAAGGCACTGAGGCCTCGTTTGATGGGGGAAAAGTGCTAGTGATGGGACGATGTGAATTTTCAGGGGAGTGGAGGAATCAAGAGGTAAACATCTTTTGGGGGGGGCGGGGGGACAAATGGAGAGCGATAGGGAGGGAGAGAGAAGAATAAACTGTGGTTACAGTTGCAGTACTTTTTGGCTTTCTAATGTTTTCAATTGGCTGTGCTTACATGTAAAAGCCGTGCAAATAAAGTCCAAATGACTTGAATGTCACTGATAAGAGCAAAAGACACGAAACTCTATCTAACATGATGCAGACAACCGCTGCTGATCACAGCACTGTATAAACACATAAATATCCCACCAAAGGCATAAACAAAAACAACCACCCAAAGGTCCAGCACCAAATCAAAGGCCACTTGTTCATTTTGTCGTGATCGGTTCTATGTGAAGGCAAATGGTGTTCTATTTGCAGTGGGTATTGGGTGCCAGAGTGTGTGTGGAGAGAGGACATCTCACCCTGATGAGTCATGCATAGAGTCAGCCCGTGAGTCTAACACACCCCACTGAGATAGGGCAGCAGTGTGTGTGTGTATATGTGTGTGTGTATGTGTTGGTGGGGGGTTATCTGTGAATGTGTGTTGTGTGTGTTGGGGGGAGGTATCTGTGTGTCTGGCGGGGGGAGGGGGGGGGGGGGGGGTATTGTCTGTGTGTATGTGTATGTATGTGTTGGGGGTGGGGGTTGAAATGGGGCTCAGTAATCGATAGGCCAGTCTCCCATCATGGCCAATGTGTTATTTTCACACACCAGCCACTGGGCCTGCCACACTTGGTCTGCTACATTGATTTGACTTTGGCCATCTGCAGCAAGATAGAGAGAAGAGAAGAAAGAAAGATAGAGAGAGTGAGAGAAAGAAAGAAAGGAATACACATATAGGTTTCCTTGTGCAATTGTGTGCACTCTCTCTCTCTCCCTTTCATTCTCTTTCGCTTTTCTCTCTCTCTCTCTCTCTCTCTCTCTCTCTCACACACACACACACACACACACACAAACACACAGTGCATTGCAAGAAGGAGAAAGCTGGCTTCTCATGCAGTCGGGTTAACACCACACACACACACACACACACACACATATAAACACAAACACACCGTGTATTGCAAGAGGGAGAAAACTGGCTTTTTTAGAGCAAGCGGATTCACACTCACACACACACACACACACACACAAACAAAAACACACAGTGTATTGCAAGAGGGGGAAAGACAGAGAGAGAGAGAGAGAGAGCTGGTCCATAAAACAGCCGGTGGCCAGGGTATTTAACATAGCCAGTGGCTTGTGTCACTCAAAGCTTGAACCTCCAGGGCCTGGCTGATTGGATTTCTCCTCAGATAGCCTGTGCTGAGCTGGGCTGGGCTGGGGAAGAGGATGTGGTGTGCAAAGAAGCCTGGAGAGGAAAGGCAGGGTAGGCTATGCTCTGCGTGTGTGTGTGTTTGTGTGTGTGTGTGTGTGCATTTGTTCTGTGTGCTAGGGTGTGTTTGTGGGGTTTGTGTGAGTGTGTGTGTGTGCATAAGAGAGGAGAGAGAGAGAGAGACTTTGTGTGTATATGTGTGTGTGTGTGTGTGTGTGTTGCATTTGTTCTGTGTGCTAGGGTGTGTGTGTGTCTGTGTGTGTGGGTGAGTGTGCACGGGCAAGGGAGAGAGAGAGCGAGACTGTGTGTATGTGTGTGCGTGTGTGTGTGTGGGCTTGCGTGCGTGCGTGCTGCATTTGAGTGTGTGTGCTAGGTTGTGTGTGTTTGTGTGTGGTCTGTGTGTGTGTGTGTGTTTAGTCCAGGCCACTGGAGTATCAGGGATGGCCTGAGGGTGGAACAAAGCCTGATCCCTGCCTACACGCCACACTGTGACATTGATCTGCCTGCTGGTCTGCACTTCCATCAGTGCCCAGTCTAAACAAAGCAGGGGTGGCTAAAGTGGAACAGAGGACACCAGGGGAGGGATGGAGCAAGAGAGCAACAGAGAGAGAGAGAGAGAGAGAGAGAGAGAGAGAGCATGGGTGGATGGATACAAGAATGAACGCTTGGGTGGAGAGAATTACAATGACTTCAATGTATGGTGCCCCAGTGCAGAGAGAGTGAAGTACTCTACCTCATCACCGGCTGCCCCTGCGCCTTCCCTCTGGAACTCAATCCCTAAATGCATCTGTGACTTGTCCTCGTTCGCTGGTTCACTCAAAACTGCATTCCTGTTACTTTCACTGTCCCATTTTGAGTGCTTACTGTATTACAGGTTTATACCTTGTTAACCTTTTTTTGTAGTTTTTACCTTTGTAAAAACTTTTCATTTGGATGTTAGAATACAGCAGACAGTACCGAAAATACACGTCGAGAGCACTACCATTAGATCTGTAAATAAAATGGCAGATGGATAGATAGATAGATTGTGATTTCCACATGTCTGAGTTACACTGTGCTTTTGTACTGAATCTATTCAACTAATTATCCCC
>PYXC01001716.1:537500-730000 GCA_015244755.2 Tenualosa ilisha | reverse complement strand
TGCCAACGTTGCGCTAGGGGAGACTAGCCCTAAGTAATTAACTACTAACAAATTCACTTTGGATAAAAGTGTCTGCTAAATGCATAAATGTGAGAACACACACACACACACACAAACATGACCGTGTTTCCCTAGCATGCCTTTTGGATCTGGCTTTGAGTGAAGCGATTCCCCTCATGTGGCCTGATTGCACTCACTTGTATACAGTTTTTCCACACTGGCTCCATCTCCCCATTCTGCCTTCTCCTCCCCTGAAGCCAGTTTGGGTTTTATTTGTTTGGCCAACAGTGTTGTTCGCTGCTGTGCCCTTCTGTCTGACGCCACCACCGCTGGTGTGTTAGTGTGTGTGTGTGTGCATGTGCATGTGCGCGCGCATGCCCTGCACGTGTGTGTGTGTGTGTGTGTGTGTGCATGTGTGTGTGTATGCGTGCACATGTCTGTGTGTGTTTGTGTGTGTGCATGTGTAGGGGAGTTTAGGGGCTTGGTTGGGATTTGTCATCCCCCCCCAGGGTGGGAAGTCCTGGTGGCCTTGACTGTCCTATTGGGCGGCAGCTTCCGCAAGCAGCTAAAGAATTTCAGCCCTCCACAGCCTTCAATCATGCTACTCACACACATTCTCCTCTCCTCCTCTTCTACTTCTCTCTCTCTCTCTCTTTCTCTATCTGTATGTCTCACACACACACATTTCTTTCTCCTTTTTCCCTCTGTCTTTCTGCCACTCACTCACACACACAGCCAAAAGCACACACACATACATACATCTATGTGTCTACAAAGATGTATTCTTTTTGTATCCCTCAGTGTACTCACACTCATGTACACACACACACACACGCATGCACACACACACACACTCTCTCTCTCACACACACACACACAGTTCGTTAGCTATGCCCAAAGGCATTAACCCGATTAGTTGTTTCCTGCCAGCACTGTGCCAGCTGGCTGAGACCTTTATCATTATTATTTATTAGTTGCATTATAATTCACAACGGCACAGTGTGTGTGTGTGTGTGTGTGTGTGTGTGTGTGCGCGCGTGTGTGTCTGTGTGTATTTGGCAAATGTTTGTGTGTGTGTGTGTCTGTGTGTGTATATGTGAAATGTGTGTGTTTGTGTGTGTGTGTGTGTGTGTGTGTGTGTGTGTGTGTGTGCGCGTATGTAAAATGTTTGTGTGTGTGTGTGTGTTTTTATCTAGAAGTTTGCTGAAATTCCAGAAGTGCAAATGTAGGCCGTTCGTCGAGACGCTTCATCTACATCACTAAAAGTCTCTTACAAATTAGAGTAAGCCTGAGCCTTGCAGTGGAGCGGGGCTGACAAGAGTTTGGCTAAATCTTCCTGGCACTCGTAAGCTCTAATTGGTTTAATGTACGATGAAATAATGTTTCTGTTTCTCTGTTCGACTTAAATGAAGTCGTTTTTTTCTTTTTCCCTCTCTGCTTTTTCAGGTCGGTCTCAGAGATCCCTCATTTTCTCTCTCACTCTCTCTCTTGCCCAAAAGAGATCAAAGGTCTATCAGCTACATCTGTCACCTCCAACAGACAGAACAAATAGGACCCAATCAGTGTATGGAATAACAGCGGAAACTGTGAATAGATTTGTACTGTTGCCTTTTGTGTTCTGGTATAACAAATATCAAAACTATTCTTTCGACTTTCGAATCCTAACTTGGTGAAATGCCTGATGGGCTTAGTGTTATTGTCCAGACCATCTTGGCTGGAATTACGGTTTTGATTCAAAAATAATTGAGTTGCCTGCTTAGATCTGTGCTGGTTTAATTTCAAGGCAGCCATAAATTGGGCAATCCTGAATGCACGGCTGTGGAGCTCTACGTCTGACTCAGACAGGATATCCATTAGACGCAGGTCAGACAGAATCGACAACCTCTTTTTCCGAGGGATTCAGAAATAGACAATACATCTGCCTGCTGCATCCTAAAGCTCCTTGGTAATGTATTTCTGGAATGAATTTATTTATTTATTTACTCATTAGGTTACTTACTTGGAGGTGAGGGATATGCAAAGCAAAAAAGAAAAGGAAAAAGAAAAGGAAAAGAAGGAAAGAAAAAAGAAAGAAAAAAAAATGAAATACTCATATGCTTGAGGGAGCAGGAAAATTGCCTGCTAAAATAAACTCGACCTTGCCCCCCCCCATACACACACACACACACACACACACACACACACACTCACAAGTTAGAGAACCCAGTGTAATGAGCCGGTGCAACATCAATACCGAGTGATGGCATGGCCGCGCGTTTGCTCGACGCCTGCAGAGTCTGATACGCCAGTGAGACACACAGCCTCTTCAAAGCGTAGCTGTGGCCTCCAACGTTTAACCCTGCTTCCGTGATGATGTGGCGATAGCTCTACTTTTCCTTCTCCAGCTTGTTTTATTAAAGAAGAAGTTGGAGGCTTTTTTTGCAGTATGTGACTGATCGATGCTGAGCGTTGACTCATCTATGACTTAAACACCTCCCCTAACGAGTCATTAGTGGACAGAAGCTCTCTAGGATTTTCCGGTATTTCCAGATGGTCACGACTCCTGTCGATTTTAGGGTTGAAGGAGCACAAAGCCTCTGGTTTTTAAGTCTTCTGTTACCCTTGCCTGGAGAGGGTATCAGTGCTAAGTCCTCTGTTTTCTTCTCATCTTTAAAAACAAACTAAGAATATAAATAAATGAAATAAAATACAGCAAGCTGAGGTCCACCACCTGCCTGTCTTGCAGCTTCAGTTGCCAACATCCTTTTCACAATGCAGGACTGACTGTTCCGCTAACCCTCTCTGCTCCACGTTTTCACCCCATCTCAACCCACACCACCTCTTCATATACCAGGGAATGCCCCTGTCTGCCCCTATCACCCCGACAATAGGGCGGTGGTAGCGTAGCGTGGTAGCGTAGCGTAGGGGGGCGTTGGTAGCATAGCGGTTAAGGAACCTGGCTAGCGTGCAAGTAGCCTGAAAAAAGTTGTGGGTTCGAATCCTAGTTGCCACCGTTGTGCCCTTGAGCAAGGCACTTAATCCTAAATTGCTCTAGGGGAGACTGGCCCTGAACAACTGATAGTTGACAAAATGTAAGTCACTTTTGGATAAAAGTGTCCACTAAATGCATAAATGTAAATGTAACAACTGCTACAGTCCCTACAACCACACTGCCAGCAAGGCAACAGCAAGCCCCTTCCCCGCTCTCCTCTCTCCTAGACAAACAGAGCTTCTGACGTTTGGCTCTTATGTGCATGGTTGAACCTTTTAGCCTCCTTGTGCGGTGAGCAATGTAATGTATGGATCTCTGCTGGGGATGTTAATTTCGTTAGCATCAATGCCTCTCAAACGCGACCTTGGGAGAGCAAGAGGCCCTCCAGGCATGTTTGAGTTTAAATAGATGGAGAGACGGTTAAAATGAGATGAGAGGCGACTCATTTTGAAAATGCGGGCTACGTGTCGGGCCGAGACTGCTGCTTAGCCATCTCCGGTCCCCAGAGATCTGTGGGGGTCGGACTAGTTTTCCAGCACGTATATGCATGAAGAGCGAGCGGTGAATCCGGAGGGGCGAAGAAAAGGACAATGCCGCTGCTTGATAGCAAACCCACAGAATCCCACCTTACTACGGAAGTGTGTTTGTATTCAGCAGTGCTTAGCTTATTGACTTTCCAACAAATGGACAAGCGGTCAGGATCAAGTGAATGGGAGAAACGAAGTGGAGAAAAGACAAATGCCCCATTTCCACTACACTGTTTTAGCACAACTCTGCCCATTTCTACTTGCTTTTTTTGTGTTTCTGGTACCCGTTACGATGCTTTGGCCAGATCCTATCTGTGCTGAGCCGATACTGAAACATAACATGAACAGACTGCTGACCACTGATTGGTCTGAGAGTTATTGAAGGTTTTGTGGATTCATCTGTCCTAATGGTGTAAGTTGTTACTATTCGTACTTGGAGAAAATTTGCTTTATTTCTGGTCAGGCAGCTACCACTTAGTATGCAGATGTTAGCAAATTAATGCTAACAAACTAATTAGCGTAATGTTTTAAATAGAGAAGTGATGGTATTTTGCTGAATGACAACCAGCTGGATTATATTACTGACTAGTTATGTTATTAGTTATTAGTTTAAGTGGACAAAGCAAAATAAAGATAGGTTACAACAGTATTAAGTTTAAGCAATCTCCAAACACTTAATTCACCACAAAGTGGTACTTTTTTGTAATGGAAACAGAAAGAGCAGAGTTGAGTATAGTAGAGTAGTACAGAGTACTGTGTATGGAGAGGCCATAAAAACAGATACACACCCCTTTGACCACACCTTTACTCTAATCATCTTGATGGATGGTGGGGTGGTTGTGTGTGTGTGTGTGTGTGTGTGTGTGTGTGTGTGTGTGTGTGTGCGTTGGGGGTGCTGGGAGAGAGAGGTGGTGAAGTGACACTCCCGTAGGTGCTGCCACCTCTGTCTGTCACCGTCCGTCTCTGCCGGTTGCTTCCCGTGCATCTATCAGGAACGCTGTGTTAGACCACAACCCAACACCTGATGCTACAGCCCTCCCCACACAGCTGACGGCCAACAACGGCCAAATGGAGTGCTGGACGATATCACATCAGCAGTCTAGAGGCACTGTAGAGAAGGAGGGCATGGTTTAGGGGGATGGAGGGAGGGATGGAGGTAAGGAGGGAAAGAAGGGAAGAGCTGCTACAGGAAAGGAAGAGGGATGAGTCTCATATGTGGTCTCTCTGGTGACTAGGCTATAGCATGAAGCCTGTATTCTTGGAGACGATGGGAAATAGGGGACATCTACTGAAGTGAGTGAGTGAAGTAAGAAAAAGAGAGAGAGAGAGAGAAGGAATGAGAGAAAGAGGGATGGAGGGATAGAGGAAGTGAGAGAAAGGGAGGGAGAAAAGAAAGTGGCTAATGTAGCAGGTTTAAAGGATGCTTCAGTGCCCTTGCCAAGCCTCAGATTACACGCAGGTCTCTGGAGTGGGTGAAGGAGAGGAAAGAGGAAGAAGAGAGGGAAAAGGAGAGGAGAGAAGAAGAAGAGAGGGGGATACGGCTGTCCTTGCTCATGTGAATGTGACCAGCTGAACACAGAAGAGCTCTCACTCTCTCTGTCAGCAGAAGCTGAATGTGTGTAAGTGTGTGTGTATGTGTGCGTGTGTGTGTGTGTGTGTGTGCATAAAAGTATGTGTGTGTGTGTGTGTGCGTGGACTGAAAATGGACTCCGAGGACAATCCTGAGGCCTGACAAGAATGAAAGGTAGGACACTGGTGTTCTCAGGCTTAACACAACAATTGTGAACCGCAGAAAAAGTTAACTTTAGTGCTTGCTTTTCACATTAAGATTACCTGACTAAGGCCAATGCCATAGCCACTGAACACAATTAACATCAAGAGGGCTTTTCTGACAATAATTAATCTCTTAGTATTTGAACATTAAAGCAAGGAATGGGTTAACATTAATTAAATAATTAATTAAAGTCAATTAACATCCATCACTACTTAAGTTAATGGATTGTTCATGATGACTAATCCATGATCTTATATTAATTCACAGTACTTTCATTATTTAGGGTTTATTTAATTGTTTCACTTCACAGTTTGAACAGGAAATGACAAAGAAACTAGGAAAAAGCAACTGGACAAGTAAGTTTCATGAAATGCAAAGCATTTGGGCAAAACACACACATTTTTTTTCAGTCATGTTTTTAAAAGTTACTTTGAGGAAAAATCTACAGAAAGAAATCATGGGTAAACATGGATAACAGTCAGTGGCACAAACTAGCAAAAATGAGATGTCAGGCTGGTCAAATAAAAATACAAATATTGTGTAAACATTCCTTTTTAGATTTTTTTACGTTTCCAGATGATCATATACTAAGCAGCTATACTTTTTTGCCCATTATATGAGATTACAAGGATCAAGCTATATTTTCCTACTAATAAATTTGACAGGAAATAATGGAACCCCTCAGATTAAATACCCACTGAATTCCACAGTGATTTACAAAAAGAGCTGAATTCCTCGAATACGTGTCTTGTGGCGTGCGTCTTCGTCTTTGCATGTCCCCCTGTGGAATAGTGGAATGGCAGATTTCATAGGCAGTGAACAACGCGTGCCATAAACAGCAATCTTTGAAGCCACGGCTGCTGGCTTAGGAATGCCTGAGGATTGAAGCAGGCGATGTTGGGCGAGTGCTGGAAATTAGAGGGTGTAAGTATGGGGAAGGAAAAGAAATGAACTGCATGAGTTGGCACAAATGGAGAACAGGCCACTGGGAATGTGCTTGAAAGCCAGGGGGATGAAGGAGAGAGGGATTGAGGGAGAGAGAGGAAAAGACAAAGAGAGGGCGGTAGAGAGAGAGAGAGAGAGAGAAGGAGAGGTGTCAATGGCATGAGATTAATGAATAATGAATGGTTGGGCCATGTTGTGGCCAATAGGTTCTGTCTAGCGTGCTTCAAACCTTGTGGCTGAGGGAGTGGGTGTAATTTGGGAGCAATAGGCCATCAGGCAAACCCGCTCAATCCACCTTGCCACCCCCCTCCACCCCCAAACACCACCCTTACTGAAGGCACGGTACCATTCCATTACAGCCTGACACACACACACACACACACACACACACACACACACACACACAAACACATTTCCAAATACAACTCCATCCATCCCTGGGAAAGAACAACAAAAACGTATACTCGTGGGGCAGGCTTATCCATATCCCTGGCCACTGTGCAAGGTCACCATGAGGAGGCCTGACATTTGTATTTCACTAGACGAGATGCAGACATAATTCAAGAGAGTCAAAAAAGGTGACATACTAACAATCCTGCTGGTCCCTGTGAGCTAACCGCCGTCCTTCCTCTCTCCCTCTCTCTCTCCCACTCTTTTTCTTTCTCTCTCTCTCTCTTCCTGCACACCTCTCTGAGAGCCTTCACCAGAACACCTTCATTTCATTTGTCATATTTCTGCACTGGTATTTGGGAGGGAGGTGAGAATTTATGGAAAGGTATCAAAGGTGAAAATTGGCTGCGAAGGCTCCAGACCGAGACGTACAGTAGATATAAATGGCTTGTTAAACTAGTTGCTGGAAACTTTGTGCGACAATGGAGTCATATTTCTTCTCGACTAACAGGACCTGCCTATTTGCTACGCATGATGGAGGATTTCTTTGTTTCCTCTTTGTATGTGGCAAGACATCTCTACCTGACACATGCAAATTGCATTGAATCATTAAATACAGACAAATGCAGAAATCTACAGAAAAAAACAAAGGCAAAATGGAATGATTGAAAGATTTGATGAAACCACAATGGTTCAACTGTTTATTTTTTGTTATCTTGATGAGTGATATTTTCTTCCGGATGTACAGATACACGCCCTGAAGCATGGTTTTCAATGCGTGTGCAGCAAATTGCACCAGACAAGACCTTCTTTCATTTGCAGGTTGTTTGTCTCACTTGTTGTGAAGGAATATCAAACGTCTCTTTTTCCCGGTGAAAAACTGTAAACGCTTGCAAAACAACAAGCGAAACGAGAGTAAGAGAATGGCAATACCTTCAGGCTCTTTGTTTGATGAAGAAGGCACCGCATACAGTGAATAAAGCCCCTTTCCTTATCTTATTTGCGCAGTTGCTGTAAGTATTTTTGCAAACTTTCTGGCTCGGGATCATAAATCAATGTAAAAAGAGATAGGGGAATGAGAGAATCAGGGGGAATATCATTACAACCGACTAATGAAAGAAACCAGCCCTGGCAAATGACCTGTAGATCTGTTGTGATACGGACTCCGCACTGTCATTGAACAACATGAGACAGCCCTCCCTCACTTTCCTTTTGTTTGTCTGTTTCTCTCCTCAAACACACACAAACACACACACACACACACACATGCACAGGCAAATAGTTGCGAGCTGGCCTTCACAAGATAAGGGCCTCATGGCAATACTCGTTCCTTTGTCCGCCCCTCTCCTTTATCGAGCTGCACGCTATTTTCGGAATGTGCTGTTTGCCTCGCCGTCGTTGAGCTCTTCATGTGAGGGTGTGGGGGAGACTCCCAAGCTAGATTTCTCCCCGAGGTGATACACATTTAAGTGTAAATATGCAATACAACCTTTTTCTTCGGAATAAATTAGCATGTTTATCATTGTTATTTCTTCTTTCAGAGGACCTCCAAATGATCAAAGCCCGGTGTTTGTTTGAAGAACGAAGCATTCAGCATATTTTAGCACTAACAAGAGCTGAAGTTCTTCTACATCTGTTGAGCTGGCGTCAGTGGTGAATTGTCAGCTTTTTAATCTCCCCCCCCACCACCACCACCACCACCTCCTCCTCCCCACCAACCCCCATCATTGTCAACCTATTTTACAGATTTGAGGAGTGTTTGTTTCGTAAATGAGAGGGCCTCGTTAGCGCTGATTGACATGTTAAATCACCTCGTTTGTATGTAATTGGAGTCGTAACTCAGAGAGATACACATCCACCCCTCCACCCCCACCCCCAAAAAAAGACCCTCAAGAGGAAAATACATCATTTTCCCTGTGTACATGGCAAATAACATGAAATTTCATGAACATGAATTTTCAACAGAAAAAACTCATTAATAAATAAAGAAATGACAAAAATCAATCACCCTATAAAACAACAACCTACCCTCACAACAGCTTCCTTTTTCTTACTAACATTTCAAGATGAGGTAATTTGTTTTTGTATGAGACAACAGACACCAAACGTCACTGATCCAATGATAATGAATGTGCCTTTGTTGTATGAAACATGTTAATCTAGAAAAGGCATGGTCTCTGCACTAAGTTACAAGACAAGCCAATCAAACACATGATCACATTCATGAGTCTGCGTCATTTAGAAATGATGTTAGCGGCCATTTTGTCATGTTTCTACAAGAAACTCTGAAAGTGCTGTTCAGACCGAATATGTTTTTCACCTCCAAAAATGTGAGTGTTTTAAAGTAGTGAGCGACGAGAACATGCAAGGTTGAAACTGATTATATACATCTTGTTGCCATGACAGCAAATACTTGGCCAAACAGTTAACTCCCTGACGTAACTATGATGGAAAAAGCGTGTAGCAGTCGCAATAATGGCCAATAATGTACTAACTGCCAATAATGTTATAAATTTGGCTGTTTTTAATGTAATAATGTCAATAACCTAACAACTTGCCGATAACGTAACAAAACATCTGAACCAATAACATAAAAACTTTTTGCCAATAATCTAGGAAGTTATTGTATCATTGGATGGTTATTACATTCTTGGCTGATGAGTGGAGAAAAAAACTGAAAATGTAATAACTGCACCCAATAATGTAAAATTAACTAATATCACTTAAATAACCTAAATACTAATAGTTTGAAAGACCTGACCACATAGACACAAGCACACTTAACCATTCTATTACTTTTAAAGACCTGGCCACATGCACTTACACATTCTATTACTTTTGAAGACCTGACCACGTACACACAAACACACCTCCTCGTTCTCTCTAAACCTATACCTTTTGCAGGTGACAATGATTTTTCACCTGATAACACTGTTTTTATGGCACTCCATGTGTGCCTTGCCTATCAGCTTCTTACATGCTGTTGCTATGTTGGAGTGTCTCAGAGATTTCCTTACATAACCTGCATCTTGGCCATTGCCTTGAATGTTGGATCCCAGCCTCTATTGATCTTGTGCTCAGGGCCTGCTCTTCTGCTGTGTCTTTGTACTGTCTGACAGTCCAGCTGTATGTGGAGGAACTGGTAAGATTTCTCCTCCATGTGCCGGTGGTATATACCATGCATGTGACCCTAAGATCATTCCTCCTCATCCTGCTTCTCCTTTTCAAATGTCTGCTGCTTAAGGTGTTCACTAAGTAACCTATCTCATTGCATGGGGGCATCTTCTTGATGTGGTGGATCTCAGTTGTTTGTCCTAGATAAGGAGCTTTCTTGTCTTGAGGACAGTGACTTTCATCTGCTCGTTTGACAAGGTTATTATGCCTGCAGGGTACCTGATGACAGATACGCCACAGCTGTTGATGTTATTTCATATGTTACTGCAGAGATGTTCACAAGTTGTTTTTCGCAAGTACAAGTCAAGTCTCAAGGCTCAAGGATTCAAGTCCTGAAGTCAAGACTCAAGTCTTTGAGGAGCAGGGCCAAGTCAAGTCTCAAGTCTTTGATCACGAGTCCAAGTCAAGACTCAAGTTTTTAAGGAGCAGGGCCAAGTCAAGTCTCAAGTCTTTGATCACAAGTCCAAGTCAGGTCTCAAGTCTCTGCCTGTTCTGTGTTATGACTTTCACGGAACATCATGATTTTAGGTTAGGTAACACACAATTCCTGCCTGACATCTCACATGCAGCTTAAGTGGTTCAAATAATTGAATAACTCTATATTCTACAGCAGTTCCACATACAGGCTATACAGTATAAAATATTGTTGTTGGTACTCATAGTTATCAGCTCTGATAAGGCAGGATTAATATGTAGGGTAATGGTATCTTGAAACAGGCTAAAGAAATGTTACATCTCTAAAAACATATAATGGAAGCTTTCTTTTAAAAGTCAGTAAAACTAGGCTATGTTGTCATCAGTGTCTTCCAATAGCAAAAGTATTGAGGTCATGACATGCAGGTGGTTAAGCTAGTTATTATTACGTGTCATAAGTCCTATGCATCATGAGCAACACCGGTTTTTCTAAAATATTTGTTATCAAAATATGATTGCTTACATACAATTAATAAGGATACTTTTAACTTTGCAGAAAGGCGAAAAAGCATCTATACATCACATGATATTACTCAGGCTACTGAAGCACAAACTAATTAGTAACATGTTAGTCATTTGTTAATCATTACAAATCACTTATTAATACCTGATTCTACATGACCTTATTCTACCCATAATAGACCATTATGGAAGAATTTCTCCTAGTTACTGTTTATTCATACTTAGTAAGTTAGCTGTTGTATATCGATTATGATCTTAATATGCCTTGGTAGGTATGGAGCCTATAAGGCTGAAGTATAACAGGAACAGTTATTCTCCTTCAATAATATTTAGAAAAGATGGCCTACTCATCAGAACAAAACCCAAAACTACAAGTACCTAGTAGTGTCCAAATGAGTCCTAATTATGTCTTTTTGATTGAGAATAATTGTTCCTGAGAATAACTGTTCCTGTTGTACCTTACAAGCCCCTTACTGAACAAAGCATATTGAGATCAAAATGAATATGCAACAACTATCTTACTTACTGTGAATAAGCAGTAATTAGGAGTTTATATTGTGGAAAGTCTAGTTAATGGCCTACTATGGGTAGAATAAGATCATGCAGAATAAGGTATTAATAAGTGACATTATTGGCAAGTTAATACATCATTGGCTTTATTACATGAAAAACAGTCAAAATTATTACGCTATTGGCAGTCTTAGCGTTAATGGCCATTATTACATCATTGGCTACTACAAAGCACGTCAGACTGAATGCCACCCAATCCTGAATAGCCATGTGAATAATCTGGGATTATGCAGCTGGGCACCATGAGACTGATCAGCGTGTGGGTCTTCTGTACTGACGATACAGTCAACAAGAACGATGCTCCCAACAGGTTGGATTTTTTAGAGAGAAAAGCCAAAAATGCATTTTAAATAGGCCGTAAAGAGGTTTTGAGTTTCTGAGCGAAACCCCGTCCTGGTAAATCATCCAACGCCTTCGTTTACACCTGCACTTGGCCACCGAAATGAGATCATCAGCGGCAGATACTGCAGCCTGTGCACCCATTTCTGCTTATTCTAGCTCATTCAGGGTCTGCTGTACTGCACAGCTTGTACGTATTTATTTATTTTCTGTAAGTATGTGTGTGTGTGTATGTGAGTGTGTGTGTGTTACCTGGAGTACAGGAGAGGCCCAGGAGTCGTGCTGAGCTCACTGAGAGATGATTAAGATGGGGTCTGACTCACGGCAGCTGCCTGTGAGAATGTGGGCAAAAGTGAAGAGAGAGGTAGAGAGAGGGGTAGTGGAAAGAGAGACAGACAAAGAAGGATGGAGAGACAGAAGGGTGGAGATTCAGAGAAAGGAGCAGAGAGAGAGAGAAAGTCAGAGAGAGAGAGTGAGAGTGAGCCACGGAGGGAGAGGCCACTCCCCGCCAGCCTGCGATCAGCACTTTCCCAAAATGCACCGTGCCACCCGGCGCCAGGTACTCGTAAATCACAGCTTTCCTCTGTGAACTCATCTGCATCAGATGGGGGTACCCCTCGCCTTAGGAGGGGAAGGGGGTGAGAAGATTGGGAGGAGGGGGTGGGCGGGTGGGTGTTTTATTTCCCCTAGGCAAGCAGAAAGAGATTAGTGATTAGTGCTACAATGTGACTGGATACAAACTGCTGCTCTTCTGTGTTTCTGTGTTTCAATGGATCTGTAACCACTGGGACGTGTGGAAAAGAAACTAATACAATAACATAGGGAACCATACAGAGCCTGTAGCTGTTGAAGTAGCCTACACCGCTATATGTCACAATGAAACTGCAGAAGTTTGCATAATGTACCATATACTGTGTGTACAATATGTGTTCAGTAAACTAGAAATATGCATAATTCAGTAGGTCTATATTTTTTGTGTTTATTATTTAGTTGTTTTGTCACACAGTTGCAAAGTGAGTGCCATGCTGCACACAAAAACCTTGCATCAGAGATTTGCAGACGCTTTAGGACATGAGGGTGACCGAAAGAGCAATCTAGGAAACAATCCAAGATCTAGAAAACACAAACTTCTAACACTACCAGTGCCACAATCAGTGGCAGAGACAGTTTGACAGATGGCCTGGCATAGAGATGGTGTTTATGACAATGCCTCACCCTTACAGAATGTATTGTAATAAACCTTGTGTTGTCCCCTTCTCTTTCTCTCTATTCTGAACATTCTCTTCCACTGGATTGGTGTGTATGTGTGTGTGTGTGTGTGTTTGTGTGTGTCATGAGTCATCATCCTGTGCTGGGTTGGATTGGGCAGGATGACTACATTCACCTAAGACAGCCGGGGGCATGTTGCCACTGGGACGTTGCACTGCACATTGTTTTAGTGAGATGATGAGCATTATGAAGTCTCATTTCATCCTGGAGCAACACACACACACACGCACACACACACACACACACACACGCACACACACACACGCACACACACACATACACAACACAACTTAATGTCATTTCTTTTTTGTTCTAACTCTGTGTCCAACATCAGAACTTGCAGACCATATTTTGTCACCCCTGTGCAATCCCTACCACTCCTTCTGTCTCTCTGTCTCATTCTCTCTTTCTCTCTCTCTCTTTCTCTGCATCTTTGTCTCATTCTCTCTCTCTCTCTCTCTGTTCACTGGGCATCTGGCAGGATTCCTGTTGGGGCTGTGGCAATGGCACAGTTATGCACTCAGCTCATCAGTGTCCTGTGACTGGGTGATTGCCTAAGGCATGATTAAGTCTGCCCCCTCTCTTTCACTCACACACACACACACACACACACACACACACACACACACACACACACAAACACGGAGAGTTGGCAAATGGCTACTCACTTGAACTTCAGTGAGTTCAGTCTCCCACAATGGAAACCATGACACATAATGACACAATGACTATGGATTATCAAAAGCATAGGCATGCCATTTGTTTCCTTTGGGCCACTAGACAGGCATTTATTATTATTATTATTATTATTATTATTATTATTATTATTATTATTATTATTATTATTATTATTGTTGTTGTTGTTGTTGTTGTAGTTGTGTCCCTTATACAGGTTTATGTAACCACATTTACCTTTTAGCTTTATAGAAGTGTTATGTTAATGTCATGTAAAATCTTACACAAAATGGTACAAAACCCTTTTTATTGAATGTGTGTTATGTGTTTGTTGCTGTTCAGCTATGTGCCAGAGTTCTGCTGTTATCTCAGCAGTTCTTTTAAAATTCCCCAAAAGTCACTCTGTGTCTTTCAAGTGAAACTTTTGCAAGGTCATGAACAAAGTTGAGATCAAATGTCCTTGATTTGGAGTTGCATTTCCGATGTCTGGCAGTCTGACAACGAAACACATAATGTGATGATATCAAAGACTTTGCGCACAGATTGCACTGTAAACTTTGAAGCCACTCTTTTTCTTGTCTCAGCCTCCTGCAGCACGGGGAGATGTGTGTGTGTGTGTGTGTGTGTGTGTGTGTGTGTGTGTAAGGGGGGTTGATTTCATACTGAAAATCTCAGACAATATGAGAGATGAAGTTAATAGCTTTAAGATCTGAAACACTGCAATATGTCTACATTTTTTTCCTCACATATCAAATAATTCAGTTTCTGCAGCCCTGCTGGGTAAAGAAACATTCAACTTTGCAAAGACTAAAAGAGACACAAAACAGCTTTGATCTGATGTGCCTGTGCAGTCAAAGTTTTGAAACCGCAAAATAATCACTTTTTAATGCATCGCGAGCAAACAAAAGGATGCCTAATTTGCCTGAAAACCCATCTGTGACATAGTGAATGGAGAGGGTGGCTATTTTTCCCTTCCTGCAAATCAGACTGTTAGCAACGGCAAGGTTTCCATGGTAACTTGAGGCCTGCTTTACCCACCTGCTTGAGTATGAAGGTAATAATTGTGAGCACAGCACAGTCTAATGCCATTTAACAAGTTTCCATTCGACTCAAGCCATCTTCCTCTAAGCCATGAAGCTTTTTATTACCTCAAACCTCTCAAAATGTTGCTTGGAAACGATCAAAATCTTTCCATATTCTCTCTGTTCATATAATTTACTCAGTGGCAGAGATAGCAGAAATACACACTTCTACTCCACTGTGTTTCATGATGAAATAAAAACACAAAACAATACCCAAAAAAAGGATCATAAATTAATCACGTTTAGAAATAAATAAATAGTTAAACAAGCAGGCAATGTGCTGTTGTTAATCTAATGACCAAATTTGATTTGTCAATCTAGCGGGACCTGGTGGGGCATCAACATCATTAAGTAGTTATTAACCTTCCATTTCAGCACTTGCTGTGCCTGCAGTCGCCTCCAGTAACCATATGGCCTCATCTGTCGGTATGGTCTCTAACGATTCTGCTGCAGATTCTGTTTTTTTCTCTTTTTTTTTTCTCCCCGCTGTCCCATAAATGTCAGTGTTTTCTGAAATCTGTTCTTTCTCCATCTCCCTCTCCTCTCTCTCTCTTCCTCTCGCTGTCTCTCTCTCTCTCTCTCTCTCTCTCTCTCTCGCGTAGAGGCAGTGTGGGTTATTCAGGCTCTTGAAGTGACACAAACTGTTGTTTATGGATGTCTCCACAGGCCTCTAAGACAATGTAGAGAGTGGTTGAAAAATGAGACTGTCCCCCTATTCCAGCCACTGACATCCCATATGCACTTCCTCTGACATTGTCACACTCTCTCTCCTGCCTCTCTTTCTTCCCACCCCCCCCCCCCTCTCTCTTCGTCTCTTTTTCTCTGACATCCCATATGCACTTCCTCTGACATGGCTGCACATGTCTCTTTCTCTCTTCTGCCTCTCTTTCTCCCCATCTCTTTCTCTCTCTCTCTCTCTCTCTCTCTCTCTTTTTCTCTTTAATGTTCTCTTGTGCAACTCCTCTGACATGCCTGCACACAGCCACAGTGTATATAGTCCTTCCTTCATCACCCCCCCCCCCCCACACACACACACCTCTATCTCCCCTGTGCAACAGATACTTCGATACACAGATGTGTGCTGCATGCTCACACGAGGAGAATCACACATGAAAGAGCACACACATGTTCTGAGACATGCTAGCACAAATTAGGACAAATACACACACACATCTGTCTCTCTCTCTCTGTACATGTCTGCATGTGCAAATGCATACACAACACACCTCCACACATCCTCCCACGTTCATTTTCATTTGAAAACCACTGCTTTAAGTCCCACCCCACCCCACCCCCTCTGCACACACACACAACACACACCCACCACCCCACACACACACACACTTCTCTTCTCCCTTTCTCCCAGAGACACATCGACCATTAATGTGGTTGTGACTGATAAATAATTCAGTGTAGAAGATGAGTGAGATGTGTTAGGTTATAAATTCTACTAAGAAGTGTAGGAACTGAACCAATTAGCATTGTGTGCAAAGCACCGCATAGCCTCCATTTGGAGATCAATATAACATATGATACGATTAGACTGATGGGGAGGAAATGAAAAAAAAAAACAGTGAACACTAAGTAAGAAAAGAAAAGCATGGAGCTTAACAACCCTTGCTAGTGCATAAAGCCTCATGAAGTTTATGAAATCTGCTCAGTTTCTTCGACATGGTAAAGCAAGACTTGCTAGTGTTTACGGGGTTATTTCTGGAATGTCAGTTAACAGGTACAGGGGAAAAAGGTGCAGAGAAATCTAGCTGGTTGCAAAAGCAGTCTTGGTAAAGGCCTGCATGAAAACAATGCCAGCGTCAGGAGTCTTATTTGATGCTTTAAATATTAATGAGCTGTAATTAGTGTTCCAAACGAGCCTAGGCAAAGGTTAGTGACACTCCTGGCGATGTAGCCTCCTCATAGGAGGGAGCTGTGTTTGAAGAGGGTTGTTTGAAGAAGAGTAATGGACTGAAACACACATTGATGTTCTTCTGGCTTTGAAACCACAGGGAAATGCATGTATGTGTTAATTAAGGCTGCTTGCTACAAGCCATACTGGCAGTCCTTAGCTAAATTCTGCTACACGTAGACACAATCAGAAGAGTCCAGTCTCTCCATGTCGGTATGCTTTACTCACTAACGAAACAGTGCCATGGCAACAGGACAGCGGTTAAAGGAGAAATCCGATGTGAATCGATCCTTAGCTGTGGTGTTCAAGGTCACCAAGTGCTGTCTGCAGGAAAAAATACCAGAAAATTTGACACAGCATAGATTGAATAATGATCCAACAGTTAATATTCATTAAATGAAGCGTAGGAAGTTTAAACTGAAAGTAAGTTACTGTGCCCATTCAGTTAGTGTAATGTTCTATCAAATTTTCTACAAAACGTTCTATCACTTTTTCCAACAGACAGCGCTTAGTAACCTTGAACAACAGGGCTATGGATCGATTCGCACTTTCTCCTTTAAGAGGCTTCTGTTCGTCAAAGGATGTGTTGTTGCTCATCACAGCAATCAGGCAAGCACCTCTTTTTTTGGTTTCTTTTTTCCCCCAAAGCATCTGCATCCTCCAGCAACAATGAGTTTAAAGTATCCAGAGTACTTCCAACCATAGCCCTGTTTGAGTGCACTGAGTGATGTCAGTAGGAGGATCGACAGAATATGCACCACTGAACAAATAGTGAATTGGCAGCTAATTTTAATTGAATGGTACTGGGGAACTGGAACTGAGCTTAGGGTGTCATTTAGTTAGTGTAAGCTGTCGTAGGGCTGGGAGATATGGCCTAAAATTCATTTTGCGCTATAATTTCAAGCAGAGACGTATGCGGTATATACTGCGATATATTCTACACATCATTTTAAAATACTATTTCAAATGTGCAGTATTGATCAAAAGACACAGAGGCAGGAGTTGTATTTGGCTGTCCAAATCATTACCAATTGAAAGCAGAAAACATCAAAATTAAATAAAAAACTGTTAAATCAAAATAATCCAATAAAATTCAAAAGAAAATCTTGATAAGTACAAAATAATGACATAATTAAGCTAGAATAAGGATAAAAGGCACACAAAGATGTCCCAAGATCTTCCCGCATCCATCCCCCTTGATAAATGGAGCAATTAAACACGACTAGGGAATATTTCAGCTTGTTGAACGTATTGGCCCGTCTTGACAAATAGACGTTTCACATGGGCACCACATAGCGATGCACCATAGAGCTCTCATCACTCAGCACACCTGAAATTTAGGGAGATGGAAATTTAGGGAGATGGCAGCACCTGTTAAAACTTCGACAAACTACATCAACAAGTAGCTATGCCATGGCAAAGAGAACATAAATTAGGCAAGACTTCTATATGTAAAATATCCGTAAATGACTAGGTTCGCATAAGACCCGCATAAATTGACCAAAATGTGCAATCGTGTAATATAATAGATAAGATAGCCGTTAGTGTTAGTTTGAAATTGTAGGCCTGCATTTTATGAATACATGTATGGGTTAATACATGTCAAAATCAAATCAGAACTGGGCTATCATAGTAGGCTGGTATAATCAAAATCTCTACCATTGGCCAATTTTATATCGTATATACTGTTTATATGGCCCACCCCTAAGCTGTCGGTTCTCTATTTAGTTTATGTTGTATCAAATTCTCTCGTTGTTCTTCCTACAGGCAGCACTGAGTGAGCTTAAGCTGTAGACTTATACTGTAAAGTGGTAACAGAAAAGTAAGTTTAATTTCACTTCATTTTTTGTCCCTTTTTCATTTCTGCCCATGTTATTTTTGTTTTATTATTAGTTTACTCTGGAGGATCCCTGTCTACAGTGACTTATGAAGCACCTTTCTGTGGGGGTGGAAAATAAGCTTGTGCATAATTCAGTGTATTAATGCATTCATAACATTAATTAATGGGTTTCTTGCGCATTGTAGTGTGTAAATGAATTGCTTAATTCAAAAGCTCTTCAAAACAAGCACGGTTTCTCCCCAGGGAGCATTAAAAAAAAATAACATGTTGGAAGGGGAATGGGGGTGGTGGTAGCGGGTAAAAGGTTTCTGATTGCATGACCCAGTCTGGGGAGCCTATGAAACTGATTCAGTTACAGTTACATAGTTAGATACAAGGCAGCAATAGAAAACACTAGAAAACTGGTGTATGCTCAAGAATGAATGACAAATGAGCAAAGCCGTATGAACTTACGCAATGATTTTTTTTTTTTTTTTGTATTCCTAACAGAGCACTCATTAAGGAGGAAGGATTCCTCTCTAAAATAGGATTCATTTTCCTGCATAGGAATGAATGAAGTGCCAAATAGCTTTAGATTTCTATGTAATGCCTTTATCATGTCTGAAGCACATGCTTATATATAGGGACGCAGTAAGACTAATGAGCTTGTTACCTCAACAAACAGTTTAATGGGCGAAACATTCCTGTTTGCTGAGCAGGTCAAGTTGATATTACTGAGGGTAAGCTCTTATATCTAAGGCATGCAGTGTATCAGTATGATGTGGGTCAGCCAGGAATTACACACCCATTTTCCAAGAGGAACAAAGGGAGATACACTGGATGGCAATTTCAGCTCTTCTCAGGTTATTCAGATGTTAAAAGGGACTCCAGGCAAGACTGTAATTTTTTGTTACACAGCTCCCCCTACAGTTGCCCTACAACTTTTTTCTTTCTAACTTACCCCTACGTAATAAATTTTCACCCATACAGGTGGTTGTCTTCACAAACCAAAAACTAGTAACCAGTGATGATCTCATTTTCGAAAGGTTATGTTGACTGTCAGTAATGAGGCTCATATAGGAGTTACTTTTGGTTACGATCTACAGCAAGGTGACACAGGCATCTTGCAAGAGCTGTAAATTCGCGAAGAGGCGAAGGGGGAGCCGAGACAGCCTTCATTCACTGTGTAACGACTCATTTATCGCAACTGTAAAAGCCAAAGTGAAGCTGGATCCCTGTGTACTGGTTGCAGTTCAGTTCAACTCCTAAACCCACGAAACAGTTCTCCACTTGCGCTGATGGACTAGTCAGTAACCATATTTCAACTGCACAGGTTATATAAATGAACCATTAATGCTGTAGTCCGCTCACCTCATTTAAACTCGCACAGGCACCACATTCTCTGGCCTCGCTGAGAAAAACTGCCGATCTCAGTGAAAACTGAGCCATAATTGGATAGGGTTGGGTGTATGAGCGAACCCGCGGGCTACCTCCAGGCAATGTAACCCGCAGCCATGACAAAAGTCGGCCCTCTCAATTACTCTCCATAGGGCTCCTCTGCGAGTGTGCAGCGTATTAATGGGAGCATACAGATGCTGTGGCATATTAGTCCTCATTAGGGCTTTGCATCTAGGTAAAGGTCATCCTTAAAAGAGGAAAAAAGAGGAGAGGTGTGTGGGTGGGGGGTGGGGGAGGGGGGGTGGGATAAAAGGCCACTGCTGCTGAGTGCAATTAAACAGACACTCAACATCAATTCATCTCCATCTCCTCAGTTACGGTAGTTTCTTCACTGCCGTGAGCCCTATCTTTCCCTGACTGGGCTGTAATTCTCTCTCTCTCTCTCTCTCTCCCGCTCAGACTAACTCTCTCTTCCCCACCCTTTCATGAGATCCTCTATGACAACACACACACACACACACACACACACACACACACAGATGCCACAGACTTTTCTGTGATTAAGTTTGACAAGCAAAATTGAGCAAAGCCTTCAATGTAATCAAGCAGAGGCCCCTTCTATCTCGGTTGATGGTGGCAATGAGGTGAACTCGGGTGGGCAGGCAGGCTTCTTCATGTTCTCAGCTCTTAATTGATTAAACCATCACTGGTTAACTGCCCCCCCACAAACATCAAAGGACCTTCTAGCATGCGGCGAAGTCATCAATAACCTCATCAATAACCTCGAGCAGTTGGCGTCGACTGCTGGGAAATTAACCCCAATGTTAATTTGCTAGCTAAATTCGAGAGTGAAGTGACTTAGGGGTCTCCTCACCAGGGACCAGAATGAAAAGAGATGAAAGTGGCTTCTTCTGTTTCAACAAAAATGCCCTCTCCATGACCAGTTGTTTATTGTTTGTTGTTGTTGTTGTTCTTCTTCTTCTCATTGTTGTTTATTTTGCCTCATCTCACAGGAGTAAGTGCAGTGATAATGTCACATGGGAGGGATTAAGGGTCTGGGTTAAGTTCAGACATCAGTCTCTCTGACCCTGTGAGATTGGCGTGAGATTTATTGGAGTTGGGCATTTGACCCCCAAGGTCAGTGTGATATCTCAGATATTTTCAACGATCATTACGTCTTTATTCACTAAAAAAAACTCTAATGAAATATGAATCACAAGGCCTGCCGACCAACAAACAAACAGCTCACAGCTCGAGGCGATGCAGGTGCTTTTTTCTCTCATGTTCATGACCTGAGACAGTGAGTCTGCCAAAGGGAAAAGGGAGTGTGTCATTCTTTCAACAGGGCACACACACACACACACACACACACACACACATACACACACACACACACACACACACACACACACATATCAGGGGTGCCCAGTTTGACCATTTGTCAGCCATGCCACAGACGAAAGGACTCTGTCGTTGAATGATGGCGCCACTTCACCTAATCTGACCGTTGCATTGCAGTCAGGGCCGACAGGAGAAGGGGAAAAAGAAGGAGAATGAATGGGGAGAGTGTGCGTGTGTGTGTATGTGTGTGTTTGTGTTTGGGGGGGCCTGTTGTAGTGGAGGCACAAAGCACAACATAAGTGCACAAATTTCCCAGCAAACCTCGTGTACGGCCTTTGAGTTTTTGGCACATCATGCAGAATGCAGCTCCCACCTACTCGGCCCCGGAGATGATTTCCAAATTTCTGATACATCATTAAGATACATGGCGCACACCACCCCAAGGTCCTCCTGATGGATGGGCCAACTGCAGTCAACCATCAATATTCTCCCCTCTCTCTCTCTTTCTTTCTCTCTCTCTCCATGTCTTTGTGTTTGATTTAATATGGGGGGGCCCTTGGATTTGATTTATTATGCTGTGTAATAAAAGGCCAAGCTTGTGTTTGTGGGCACTAGAAGGCAGGATGAAATAAAGCATGGTGTTAGCTTCTGAGTAAGCCTTGGATACTGGTGTTGCTTCGCATTGCAAGACCTGAAGAACAGAGGTGGGCAAACACACACACTCACACACACACACACACACACACACACACACACACACTCACACACACTCTCTCTCTCTCTCTCTCACACACACACGCACACGCACACAGCTTCCCAGTGTTGGTAAAAGTAAACTCTGCAACTTTGTGTTACAACAAACATGCTCATGTTAAATGTTAATGGCTGGTCTAAACTATGTGTAGTGCCTGAGCTGTACTGATTAGCCAGAGAAGGTGTGTGTGTCTGTGTGTGTGTGTGTGTGTGTGTGTTTGTCGTTGTGTGAGCAGGCATTCACCCGGTGAATATTTGAACAAGGTCTCACACGTCTCTGGGACGGTGGCCGTGGTGACACGCCGTTACCTGTCAAAAGGCCCACTAACAACCCACCTGAGGATCGATGCCTGTGAAAAGACAGCAGCAGCTCTTCGCCTGATGGCTCTGTGGCAAATTGCTTTTTAATGTCCCCTCTCTCTCCTACCACCCACCCCTCACCTCTACCTACACCTCCACACAAAACACCAGACCAGAAAAAAAAAATAGAAAAGAAACAAAGCGGATTGTTGTGTGTTATCCACAGAAGAGCATTTAAGGGGGCATGATGCATGGTTCACAGAGGGCCCCCCTGTGTCAGGCTGACAGCCTTGCCATAGAGGAGGAGGGGGTGGACCTGCGGGGGCTGGAGATGATGGATTCAGGCAGACGGACACTAGGCCGATCTGGGGGTTATAAGACCAGGCCACTGCAGACAGAGATGTCCTTGGAGGAGTGGGTGTAGGGATTGCTCTTTTTCGTCGCAAAGTGTAAGACGATACATCAAGACAAGACATGGAGGAGCAAGAGACGGTAAGCGAGAAAGAGAGGGAGAGTGAGAGCATTTATTTTTGAAAGGCGTTCATTTACCAACGCCAGGCAAGTTTTAAGCACACAAGGCAGGCATCTCTCCTGTTGAATGGTTCAAGTGTACTTAAAGATGAGGGTCATACTAAAGTTTAAATATGCTCAGTGTTGTTTCCATTTTTAATTAGTTTTCAATCTTTAGTCACAATTAACTAATGACTCTAAAGGGACCAGGATAATGATGCCTTGGTTTTACTGAATAGCAGAAATATTCTTATCACTTTAGAGAAACTTTTTTCAATGTCCGTTCTCGAGCTGTCGTGGGCTGTAAGTGAGCAAGCGTTTCTGAGCAAGTAAGCATTGCATGAAGTTGTCATTTGTCAAAAAACATTAGCACATCACATCGGTGGAGGAGAGAGAAGCCCAGACACAGAGAAGTAACCTCTGCCCTGCAAGGCTCCTTTGGCCTGTGTTAGTGTGACAATATCTCAGCTAGCGCTTAGCGCTAAACTCTTGATAATTTGATTGTTGATCTGAAGTGACAACTCAAATAAGGATGGCTTATAAATCTCCCGCAGGGGTCTGTCACCTCGTTTTTTAGGACACACACACACACACACACACACACACACAAACACACCTCAAAACAATCCCATAGTATTTTGCATCTATTCACATGGCTAACTTTGATCTACAGTAAAATTATAGAGGCCTCAAAATGGAACAATATTAATTAAATTCCAAACTAATTGCGTGTTCGTTTGCTGTCAGCCAATTATGTTTTGCATTCTTCTGGGATGGTGATATGCTGATCGCTGTGAATTTCCAGCTGTCATTGGGCTTCAATAAGCATGTATTTAATTAACATAACAGTCCACTGGTGCGTGGATCTGAATTTACTTTCTTTTCCACACAGCTTTCTTTGTTATGTTTTATTAGTCATGACTGGGGAGCATCTCAGGGGTAGCAGTGCTCCGGTAGCACAGAACCCCCCCCCCAAAAAAAACGCTGTTTAACATGTCTCTTGCCCCAAACACAAAAGAAAACAAAAAAACACTACAAAAGCATGCCCTCAGTTTGACAAAAAATGTGAAACCAATACATTTGTCAATACTTTTGCTGAGTGAACTCCATATGTTATTATGGCCTGCTAGTCACAGTTGTCTGTACAGAGGAATTCACTGATCATGACTGTATAGTATCAGCCATGGAATCTCACAGTATGGGAAAACCTTTCCTGATTTGCCAGCAGCTCAGTATAGTCACCAGGCCTATTTGAACTTCATTTAGTAGATTCATTTCCTGATTGGCTCCCTGACTTAGGGAGCCAATCAAAAACGCCCTCATTAAACCCACCTGCCTCAGAGAGGTGGCAGGTTACAGCTTGTATTCAGACCAAGGTCAATCTCAGATTGAGGTAATTGGTCGCAAAAGCCAGGATAATCTCACAAAGAAGTACACACAGTACAAAGGTATGTCTCACAACATACAGCAGACAAGAGTACTAGAATGTACCACAAGTAGACAACACAGCACAACACAGACACATTCCATAAAAGTGCATAGAAACTGGGAATGGGAATATAGTTCACAAGGTGGAGAGAGAAAGTTGAGGTAGGGAAAGAGAGAACGCTGGGTTGGCTGTGGTTGTTTCTGCATGGTCAGCAAAATAAATAAATAAATAAATAAAAACAGTCAGCACACAAATACATAAATAAATAGCTAAATAAATAAACAATGGATAAAAACCCAAACAACTGATTTATACATGCTCCCAGGTGGAAACGCAACCTTCCTGCCCAAAGGTTGTCATATGTAATCAACTGAAACACTGTGAGAGAACATGGAGGAAGGGAGACAGTGGCACACACACACAAAAAAAATAAAGCACACACACAAACACACACACACAGACACACACACATGCAGGGATACACATACATGCGCACCCACAGGCACACACACACACACACACACACACACACTCCTCCATATTTTACCATAATCCCACCTCTCAAATTCACCTCACTGTAGCTAGATATGAATTGTGGAGAAAAAGTCAGTGTGTGCATTCTACTCTATGTAACAGCTCTGACTTCTCCTCCCATAATCCCTTGGGGCTGAGTGAATGCAGGCTCAGGTAATGTCGTGAATGTCTCCCTCGTTACCTTCCCCCAAAGGCTCCATGTGACTGGGACTGGGAGGTGAGTATCCTTCTTTTTTTCCCTCCCCACCTTACAGTGGAGGCTTGCACAGTCGGTGGTAATGGTGCTATTTTTAAAAATAGGGCTTTGCCGCTGTCTCCTTTTCTCTCTCTTTCTCCATCTGTCTATCTCTGTATTTCTGTCTCTCCCCTTCCCGCGCTCTTCTCCAAGGCTTGTTAATGGCCATCGTTACCTCGACTCTGCGGCGACATCCTCAGGTGTTTCGACCCACACCTGCCATTATGTGACACAGTTGTCATAATGCATACCGAGTTAACATTTCACCCCACCTATCCCCCTGGTGAGGCCAACTGTTCCCTGGTGTGAGACGGCTGTGAAGCCCACGTCTTAACTGCAACTTAACTTCATCTTGGACTAAATCACATCGGATCACTGTATTGGAGTTCACTCTAATGCCATATGCTTAAAACTGTTATAAAGAATAGCAAGATTGTTCTTACATTAGTGATGGCCCAGTTACACTACAACACTAATTATCATTAAATTAATCATTAAATTATAACAGAATAGAATAGAATAGGATACTGTAGAATAAATAGAATAGAATACTATGGAATAGAATACTGTAGAATAGAATAGAATAGAATAGAATAGAATAGAATAGAATAGAAGAAATCTTTATTGTCCATCAGGGTGGAAAATGATCTTTGGTTCATCATAACACAGAACAGGCAGATACATACAGTATCTCAGAAACACATAGCTTGACAGACAGCAGCACAGACAACAGACAAAGTATGGTTACAAGAAAAAGGTAAAATTAAATAAAAATATAACAAAAGAAGAAATAGCAGTTCATGTTTTTGTCTGTGGATAAAGGATGTTTTGAATACGCCTTTGGCCAGAGGAGCCCTATACCACCTCCCAGACTTAAGGTCAAACTGGCTGAAGAGAGGATGGATTGGGAAACATCTGACAGTCTTCTTCTACCTTTCCTCCTCAGCCTCTTAGTGTAGAGGTTGGTCAGTTGTTTTGGGGCTTTTCCCACTATTTTACTTGCCATTGGCACAACCCTATTCAATATTCAATTCACCCTATAGTCTATTAGTCTGGCATTTGCGGCTTAAATGTCCAAACCAACCAGGAGTTGGAATGTTTAAATACTCTCAATGTTTGACTTACATGTACTTGCACATTTACACACATGTGCAATTACATGATGATACACTGTAGTATTACTTCTCAATTTTAGCCTCTAGCGTACCTTTTTACAGCGTACCAGGACTTCTCATGAGCTCCTATTATTTAAATATATCACTTAATGATCTGCTGTTACCCACCGCCTAATTTACATGGCAACAGTCGAATAAGGGGGAGTACCAGCACTTCTTTTTTTCCACTTAAAGCACTGGATAGATAAATATGTTTATTGTCATTGTTACCTGTACTTTCATACAGACACAAATTAAATTACTTTCCCAGCAAAACTACTACAGAGAAGTACCACAAAGTGCCATAAGAGAGACACAGAGAAGAAACAGAGCAAGCACTAATTGTTATAAGTTAGGTAAGTTAGATTCACAGTGAGGTGGAGATAGAATAAATAGCGTTTAGCTGTGTAGAAAAAGTGCAGGAGTGCATTTCAGTTCAGTATGTATATGTCATGTTTTGAGTATTCAGCAGTCTGACTGCTTGAGGGAAGAAGCTCTTCCCCATTCTGGAGGTGCAGGCAGTTATACTGCGGTGCCTTCTACCTAATGGCAATAAGGGGAAGAGTGAATGGGATGGGCGCTGTGTCCTTAGCATTGCTCGTGGCTTTGCACAGACAGTGTTGTAGATGTCAGAGATGGAGGGAAGAGAGGTCCCAGTGATCTTTTCAGCTGTCCTCACAATGCACTGCAGGGCCTTTGGTTCTGCAGCAGTGCAGTTTCCAAATCACGCTGTGATGGCACTGTTGAGGATGCTGTCAATAGTCCTCCTGTAGAATGTTGTCAGGAGGTGGGGCCTTCTGCAGAAAACAGAGGTGTTGCTTGGCTTTCTTTGTAATGTATGTGGTGTTCTTGGTCCATAATAGGATGTCTGTGATGTGGATGCCCAGAAACGGTGTGTCCTGAACACTCTCAACTGCAGAGTTGTTTATGGACAGTGAGGTGTGTTTGCCTGGAGCTCTTCTGAAATCAGTGATTAGTTCTTAGCCTCATTGTCTCTGCTTATCAAACCCACCACAGTGATTTGAGCTGTGTGTGGCTGCAGTCATGGGTTAGAAGTGTGAACAGCAGGGGGCTGAGCACACAGCCTTGAGGGGTTCCTGTGTTCAGTAAGGTGGTGTTGGGGTCCTGTTTCCTATCCTGACTGCTTGCGGTCTCCCTACCAGGAAGTCCAGGATCCAGTTGCAGAGGGCGGTACAATAGCCTGTTGAAATAAAGATCTTTTTGCCTAGCCTCTAATCATATTACTAAGGGTGTAGTAGGCTTTGGATGCAGGGCCCCCCATTTCTTGGAACCTATTATTAATCTATTACTTTCTAATATTAGGCATTCATTTATATATAACATGATATCGTGTGTAGTCCCCCCCCCCCCCCCCACCACCAACACCACCACAAAGAATCCCCGCTACACCTCTGTTTATTACCAATCTTATCAATAAATGTTGAGTGCATGTCACAATGTGTTATGTATGCTTGGGTTGCTAAGACACAAATTGGCGAAGAAGTAGTCATCCAAAAGGCCACTCTGTTGTAAAGTTTAACTCACATTACCTTCACAACAGCACAAAATCACAGTAGTTACCCTGTAGCTTTAAATCACTTGTGAAGACGAGCACGGTAGAGCTCCCTGTAGTGTTTTTAATGACCAAGTGCATCACAAAGACACCCATTCCTTCATAAAAATGCAGAAAAGTTTTCAAGTCACCTGAGCCTGAAGGCTTGTAATATATTCTTTTCCTTTAGATGGGCGAATCAATTGAGGCACACAATGCCAGGCAGCCTACTGGGAGTTGGCGTCTCAATCGGATGGGTGGAAGAGAGGGAGAGGGGGAGAAAGAGAGAGAGAAAGAGAGATGGATTTGAGAGTGAGGCAGAGGTAGAGAGAGGGGAAACAAGAGTGATGGAAGCTGAGATGTAGTGAGAGAGAGAGAGAGAGAGATGGAGGGAGGGAGTGTGAGAGAAAGAGATGGAGGGAACAGGAGAGAGACAGAGATGAAGGGAATGAGAGAGAGACAGACAGAAGGAGTGAGAGAGAGAGAGAGAGAGACAGATGAAGGAAGTGAGAGAGAGAGAGAGAGAGAGGAGCGAGAGAGTTGATGGCAGACAAAAGCTGTTGCTCATTCCCTTCCTGGTGCACCGAGAGGCTCCATTTGTCAGCATGAAAAGGTCACTTGTTTGATGGTGAAAACATTTCCTTCCAAAAATGTGTGTTTAATTATACCTTTGCATCAGACTCTCTCTCTCTCTCTCTCTCTCTCTCTCTGTCTTTCTTTTCTCACTCTGTCTCTCATTTTATCAGTCTTCCTCCAAAGTGTTCTTTCAGCAGTTTTAGACCTGTGTTTCAAAGTGATCTCTTGCCATAACATGTTCAGTGTGCTTTAGTTTCAGTTCCACACAGTCACAGTAATGGCTCATTTTAAGACTGCGTGGCGTAAAAAACCACAGTCGTGCTTGAATGTACAGGTGCGACTTAAGATAAAGTTTCCAAACACCGATAGCAGATATCTCAGTGTCAATGAACCAATTTGAAGATTGCTATTGGAGAGTATGACAAAAGGTGTGTGTGTGTGTGTGTGTGTTTGGAAGAGAGGGCAGGGTAACTACAGAAAAGTGCAAAACTTTTCCAGAAAAAATGGGAGACAGAGTGAGAAAAGGAAGAGAGAGAGAGAAAGAGAAAAAAGAGAGAGTGAGATACGAAATGAGGAGCCCCTTTCTGATTGCATAGCCTAAGGCCTTGAGACTAAAGAAGAGTGACGGTTTCTCTCCACCCCTCCTAACTCCATTCCCTCTCCCCACCTCTCACCCAAGCCCAGCCCGTCCCTCTCCACTGTACTCTCATCCCATCCTAAGGCACTTCATCTCCAGACGTATTCACCCAACCTCGTTTCCTAGCGCAGACAAAGCGTGTCACGTCAGCAGGGCTAACGCGCCTCAAAAAACGTTCAATTGCGAGTAATTACTCAGAGCATGTGATTAGAATGTCATCTGGTGACATGGGATAATTAGTGTGGCCCATCTCTGCAATGGCGCCGAGTTCAATGGGAAAAAGTAAGTGTGTGTGTATGTGTGTGTGGGGGATGGGTTGATTCAGTGGTGCTGGGACTAGGGGTGGACTGCGACTGTCCTGCTATGTGGCCTAGCTTGTCCGATTCAGCAGGTGGAGGAAGATGGAGCTGGGTAAGTACACAGTGATTGCAAGGAGAGATAAATCACGTTTAACCATTTCTGACACTTCAGCAGTGATTCTTTTTTTTCTCAAAGATATGGTTAGGTTTTATTTTCTCTCTCAAAGATCTGTGCATTATGACTTAGCTTTTAGTCTATAGTCATTAAGGCTTCATTGTCACGTGAGTATTTTACATTTTGGTCAAGGATTTGTGGAGATGGTGCACTCCATGATGCACAGGAGGATCCCTTCTTATAGTTTCTATGGTCTCCCTTTAAAAATAATTGTTGGAGAGACAGAACAGTGTGGAAATGGTAACCCGGTTACAGTTCCCTAAAAAAGTGAAGAGGTTAGCTTATTTTTACCACAATTATTGATGGCTGCCCATGACGCTAAAACATAAAACAGCAAGCATACGTCTTTGTCTGTTTTATTTTACAATTCATCTTTCTCTCTTATTTTGTAATATGCTTCTGTAGTTTCTTGTCTTGTCTGTGAGTGCGGGTGTATACAACAATCTTTTGTGAAGTGGAGCACTCGTGATTTTTTTTTTTTGTCGTTTTGTTTTTGTCTTTTCCTACCATCTGTCTTTTCTTTTTATCACCCAATATGGTAGTTTGAAAGGCTTTTGTTCATTTTCTATGCTTCATCTTCTCAATCAATCTGGTGAGTCCTTCGCCTATTTTTCACAGCCCAGGAATATGTTTTTATGTCTTTTTCATCAAAAAGACAATTGTTTGAGAAAAGCCAAATTTCGTACCAACAATGTTATTCATTTCAACATTTGAAAAGGCAAGAATTGTAAATAAAAGAAAAAAAGCATACATATTACCTAAATGTTATTAAAACCCACTCACGTTTAGTACTTAATTTGAACATCAAACTGTCAGGTTGTTAAATCAGAATCAGCCTTAGACTCCAAAGAACTCAATCAAATTTTGATGAAAGTTTGTTGTTTCATTGAACTGTGCCATGATTTTAAAACACTTGCCTTGAATATCAAGAGGGAGTGTTTTAATCAATGCGTAATGAACCTCTCTCTTTCCATCAGCAAAAGATTAATACCTCATCCATCTCAATAGTGATCGGACACTTTATTTTATTTTATTTTTTTGTAATTATATTTTGCATCAGGTTGTAAAATTATGTTTGTTTCAATAAAAGAGCTTTTCATAATGCCTCCAGAGCATGCCACTGGGATTCACAAGCATTCACATCCATTTAAACTCCACTATTGTATTCAAAGACATTTTTGAGGCAATGCCTTTGTTCTAAGATCAAACAAGAATGCCACTCACATTGTCACATCTCTGTCTTTCCCTCCACCTGAGACAGACAATAACAAATCGGTGTACAGGACAAAAAAAAAACCATAGACATATATAACTCATTCTCCGTCCTTAAAGGATCAGTCCAAGGTAAGTCAACCCTTAGCCCTGTTGTACTGTCGGTAGAAAGAAGAAGATTTCATAGAACATAAAATGAATTCATGAACTGCCAGCTAATAGTAACTGAATGGGGCGAGAGCAGCAGTGTTAGCTGCAGTTCTGCTACTGATTTGCCACAGACTTTAACACTCCCAAATGCTAGTCAGGTGTGCACACACGCGTGAACTATAGGCGGTGTGTATCTCCAGCGGTGAGCCATTTCAGATCAGGTAGGGCTGTGGGTGCTGCTCCTTGCCATCTCCCTTACATTCTCACAATGAGGGCGATGAAGTATCTTAGAGTCAACAGCAGTGTAATTAATTTCCCTCTGCAGTGCGACATTTAAATAAATATCTGCTGGTATCATCGAGGGAGAAATCACGCTAGTGAACTGCGGCAAGCCCGCGCTCAAGCTTGGGTGATTACCACAGGAGGCAAAGAAAAGAAATGAGAAGGTAAGGGGGGACTCAAGAGGGGGGGGAGTTTGTGTTTTGATAATTACTTCAACATATGTTACCAGCTGACGAGGAAGACGACACATGTGCAACAGCGGTTTGAAAACAGAGTAATTGTGTGACTGAGAGGTTTCTGTTTGTTAAATAAACACAGTTAGTTTTCCCCAGTCCCCGTTTGCCATTCATTAGATAAAGCGTAATGAGAAATACAGCGATTAACATTTAATCTTTATTTCTTCATCTATAAAAAATGAACACATAATACCAAAGACTCAAGGGAATGGGTAGAGATTTAATTACATCTTCGTGAAGACATTTTTTTCCCCTATCCCTCTTAAAGGTCTTGCACTCAAATTAGTAACAGATTTAAGTATAACCATGCATTCATAATTGCAGGATGAAAAAGAACAGGAATCCATCATGATATATACTATTCTGCTGGTGATAAAAAGAATCTAAGAATCAGTCTTTAGAAAAGCTGTTTCAAAGGATGGGAAGGCTTCTAAGTTGATATCAACACTATCAATGCGGCTATGCAGGAGATATCAAAAAGATGAGACCAATCGTAAAAGAGGCCAACACGACGTCTCTGATCGTCTCATCCAGTCGCGGGGCAGAACGAAAGGAAGGTAAAGAAATCCATGGGTATCTCTCCTGGCTATGTTGGTGACAGGGGGCCTAAAACTTGCTGGCTACATGGCTCAGATATTTGGTGTAGTTGTGATTGAGGTGTCTTTGATTTGTGCAGTCCATAGTCTTGTTTTTGTGGGACAACTCTTTCAAGTACATTCTAATTGTACTTGCTTTGAGATAAGCGCTGAGATCATCTCTGGATCTTCATCATCTCTGGATGATGAAACCCAATCTTTCACCATCACCATAAAATAGGTATTAGGTCTTACACCATGGGTTGTAACATAAGACGGTCTTTGTGCCACAATTACAGGAATGTAAATAATCATGCAGAAGCGTCTCCAAAAGGCATTAGAGGACATGACAACTGGGCTATTTGTAGCACAACTATTTGCAGCACAAATAGATATTTTAATGGGCCCTTGGGGTCCCATAACTCCCTATGAGGTAATGAAGGTCCAATTACGATACTAGTTGACAGCACAGTAGAGCCAACCAGTCCTCTGAACTTAATAAAAGATTTTGAGACAGTTTACACTGGATTAGTGGCCTCTCCCCAGTTCTGTGTAATAGGCAATCCCCAGCACACTGTATACTATCATACTCTGTATTCATAATATATGGAAAGAATTATCTTTCCCTTTTTGTGTGCGTGTGCGTGCATGTGTGTGAGTTTCTGTGTGTGTGTTGTGTGTGTTTATGTGTGTGTGTGTGTGTGGGAGTTTGTGTGTGTGTGTGTTCCTCTCCTACAGCTTTCCTTCACTGGGTGTGTGTTAGCTATGCAAGCAACTGAAACACTGCTGTTGCTTCCAATGCCACTATTCTCTCATGGACAGATCGACTCATCATCATTAAAAAAATTACTTTATGGATTAATTCATTTACATTCTCCATAAACACATAAAAGGAAAAACGTGTTCTTTGTTTATACAGCATCAGTCATCTGCGTCAGTCTTTTTTTTCTTTTTCTTTTCTTTTTTTGCTATTTTGAGTCTTATTTAGTAGAAACAGTACTGTGTTGTGTTCTAAGACACCTTTCATGGAAGGTCTACAGGCTAAACTTTGCATGAAGATGGAGACGTTTGAAAGGAATTTTAAATGGTATGGTTAAGACTTTGCAGTCCTTACATGTGTTCTTAAAGTTGCATTTCGATTCCAATAAAAATGTGTATCACAAAAAAAAGGAAAAAGGTTTTTAACACTGTTCCATCTGATCTTATTCCTTGTTCAGACACCATTGTACACCTAAAGAGTGATCTTTAGATTTCAGATGCAGAGATTCACTTTCTTTTTCACCTGTAGTCAGTAGTGCAGAGTTGAAGAGTTGAGTGAGTGAGTGTCCCTGTCCCGGCTGGCAAGGCCAGTGGCAAACTGTTTCCCCTTTGGGAGAGGCTTTGCACTGATTTGAAATGGGTGCCTGGGAGGCGCACACACAGACACACACACAAACAGATGCGGACACACACACCACACACGCACACACACACACACAGACGGATACACACAAAGAGACACAAACACATACACATACACACACACACACACACAAACACAAACAGATGCAGACACACACCTACACACACACACACACACACAGACGGATACACACAAAGAGACACAAACTCATGCACACACGCACACACACTCACACACACCCACACACAAACAGATGCAGACACACACACACACACACACGGATACACACAAAGAGACACCAACACATACACACTCACACAGACACAGACACAGACACACACACACACACACACACACAAACAGATGCAGACACACACACACACACACAAACAGATGCAGACACACACACACACACAAACAGATGCAGACACACACACACACACACACACACATATATGAGACACAGGAATCAATAAGCCTCCCAAAATGAAAGAGTTCCTGCACTGTCTGATTTAGGTACAGAAATAGCACAACAAGCATTTAAAAAAAAAAGTGGCAGCATTTCATAATGGCCGTGATTGTCGGCAGTCGGCCTGAGCCTGTGCTGCTAACCACACAAAAAGGACGCGCAACAACAGATCTTATTGAATGTTGACAAGAGTTGGGCAGGGAGGAAATAGGGGTCTCTGGTCCTGACCCACGGCTGATGAAAGCTGATTGTGTAACACAATAAACCATGGCTTTTATCAAACAAGCGCATCCTGGACCACAGAGACTGATTTGTGGAAACGTAACTGGTGCAGATAAATTGATTTGTTTCATTTCTCTTGAAATGTATCATTTTTGTCCAAGTCTCTCTCTCTCTCTCTCTCTCTCTTTCTCCTGGAAGTGGAGCCATCAATATAAAATATGAAGCAAATTAAGGTCTTGATTAAAGTGAGACCTTGATCTGCCCCATCGCAATATCCCAAGGGAGCAAAGTGTATGGACAGCAATGAGGGGGACTTCAGATTGAGCCAGGATAGTTATAGCTATCATTCCACACTGGGACATTACTTATCTATTTGCCATTTGTTTAAACCATTTGAATCAATACAGCCAGTGTTATGTGATGTAATGTTTGTTATATGCTGTGTGACATTGTTTGACTTGTAACACATCTGCTGATAGGAGAGGAGTGAAACTGAAACAACATATTGCTTTCTGGAATTGATGTGTTTTTGCATCAAATTGAAAAACGTCAGTAGTTTTCTGAAGCCATGAGGCCGTGATAATTTTAATCATGACTTCTCTCTCTCTCTCTCTCTCTCTGGTGGAAAAGTTTTATGCATGAACTGAGTGATAAAAGTTTGAAGGAGCATCCCGCCACACACACACACTCCAGTCGACTTTGCCAAGAATTACACCCCAGCGCCTTTTCAGAGGCTGCATTCTATTAAATGGAACCCCTCCGATCCCTGTCACTCTCTCTGCAAGTGGCGGCCCGGGTAATCAAAAGAGACAGACTTTTTATTGATGTCAAGGGAGGAGAAATAAACGAATTTACATATTAAAAGACAAATAGCACTTTTCTGGTGATTCACATTTGTCATATTCAGTCCAGACAACAGATGAAACAGAGATGCCAGAACTCCAAAAGCTTCTGCTGTTGTGAATACATTTTAATTGGGCAGAACTCCCCTGTGATTAAGACCGTATACAACACCACACCTGTTAAAGCACACACTCCAAAGAATGTTGCTGAAAACTCACAACCACACACCTCTGAACCCCAATTAACACTGCAGCATTTTACCTGTAGTTATTACCTGAGTGCACTGTTATGTGGATGCTCAATAATGTGCTAGGAACATGTGTTTGTACCTTACCTAACCAGATAAATGGTACCTCATCAAAGCAAAACAAAACAGTTCATGCAGTAAAGCAGGCATCACAATGAGACTTGTGCTGGGATGTTTCTATTAAAATCACTGAGGATGGCCTGGCAGTTTAGAATGATAGAATATCAAAGTTGCTACAGACTAGGTTGTAGAATACTCTCTGCTTTAAATAGTTTTGAATGCACTGCATTTAATGCAGTGGCAAGCGTGATATGTATGCAGTAATATGTGTACAGTCTACATTTTACTACAACTTACTGTGTATGTGACAAATAAATAAATCTGTCCTGAATAATTGTGTGAAAGCTGAACCGGAGCTAGTTGATTTGCATGCCAATTTTCTGGACAACACTTTTTGACATAATGTCAATCCAGTTGTTTTGTCACAGTCGTTTGCTGTTTCTAGGTCATTTTGGGGTATTTAAACCTATTTAACCTGTGCTCTGTAACCCTTAGAAATACCAAACCTCTGTTACATTATGAAATGCATTTGCCACAGTTAAGTGCATAATGATCCACATCCCTTTTATCTAGGCAGTTCTGACAGACTGACCCTGCACTCTATCCCATAATAATAACAATAATAATAATAATAATAGTTGTTGCTGTTGTTTGTTTGTTTTGTTTGTTTTGTGGTGTAGATTGTGTTGCCATCTCAGCCATATCATGTTACACATACAAACCACGCTACACATTGCCCACGGCGATGCTATAGGCAAACAGTTGACACGCCCGCTCCGCTCCGCACCACTCTGCCTCAGGCCACCAGGGATTCTGTGTTAGAGTTGAGGGAGAAGCTGGGGGAGTGGTTCTGGTGCTGCGCGAGTCGAGATAGCGTTTGTGTGTGTGTGTGTGTGTGTAGGAGGGGAGTGGGAAGCGAGGCGGGTAATTTTCTGTCTTACCTGTGACTTTTAAAATGCATTCAGACAGATTCACGCTCGAGTCCTTCTCCCTAGCGCTCTCCCTTGGAGTCAAATGAGATCCCTGCAGGGCTGTCACCGCCGCACATCGAATCACTAAACAAGATGATGGAGTGAGAGGATGGGGTGGAGGGGGGGGGGCACTGGGGTTTGTTTTGAGTGTGTGTTTGTACTCTGTGTGACACTTTCATGGCTGTGCTTGTGTGTTTGTGGGTGTCTTGTGTTTGCTTAGCTATGGGAACGCGTATTGTGTTGTTTTATGTCACATGGTCCATAGACACCAGTGTGTGTGCGTGTGTGTGTGTATTTGTATGTGTGTGTGTGTGTGTGTGTGCGCCGATAGGCATGCGAGAGTGCTTGTGTGTAGCACTCAGTGTATGCCTGTGTTTTCTTAATCAGTGTATCAGTGTGCATATGGCTTTAGACAGGTGTGTATGTTTGTAAGACGTGTGTGTGTCACACACACATATGACGTTTGTTGCGGCACGCTTTTTGAGGGACACGAGCGAGAGAGCACTTGCGATAATTCCAAATGACGTGCGGCTGACGTCCTGCTGTCTGTCTGTCACCGATAAAGTTCTGGACTTCAGACGTTCAAATGGGGAATGCATGAGTGAATGCGTGCATATAAGCTCACATCAGGATAACTGTCTGATAGGGATTTGGAAGCGGAGGGAGGGGGGGGAGAGAAACACATGCAAACACCACCGACATCAGGTGGCTTGAGCACACAAGAGAGAAAGAGAAGAGAGAGGCACTGTTTCTTTTTCTCTCTGTCGACACATTAAGCGGCGGTAACTTGCTAATCTCCACATGGCGCCTGGGCTGCTAAGCTGATGTTGCATAGTCTCGTATTGTTCAGGACACCGGGTTGGAACAGGAATGAGGTGGTTGTGGGGAGGTTGTAGGGAGGTTGGGGGGGACCTCAGGATTGAGCTGACAAGTTGTGTGGCATACAGCAGATCTTGCTAGCCCCACACTGTCATTCCGTAGGATTTCTAATCCCCTGATTTGTACTCTAGACTAGAATGTGTGTATATGTAAAGTCTGTGTGTGTGTGTGTGTGTGTGTGTGTGTGTGTGTGTGCATACACAAATTCCAGAATTTCTGACCTCAATTTCAATGTTTCTAAAAATCCCATTGTCTTTCACATGGTGATGTAATGGTGAAATTCCACACAAAATACCTCACTTACCTATTACTGATTAACCCCAGACAGAAATATTTGCAGGCATCCTTCATGTACCTTAGTCCTGTCAATGGTTGAGAGATTTATTCAGGGAGTTATTGTTCATGGCATATATCCCCAGTCAGAAATCAGTGTCTGCTTTCAGTGTGATTTAGTCTGGAGGCTTTAGATTTTCTGCCTCACCAATCAGAGCAGGGAGAGGTGATTGAGGTGATGCCATCAAACAGAGGCATTTTCTTTAAAAAAGAGAACTATCACAAAGTACCCATTCATCCACACTAACTAAAGAGTGTCATTGTTACCCACACATTTGTAAGTCTGTTTTTAATAGATTTACCAGATGAAATATTACTTCAAATGAAATCCTGAAGAGGAGTAAAGAGTGTCAAAACAAGAAACAAATAGAAAAGTAATCCAAAAGAAAAACTGAAAGAGAGGGGAAGTGAATGAAGGAATGAAGACAATCTATAACGATACAAAAAAAACAATAAAAAAAATCAGAAGGTTTAGTATTCATGACGGCTCTCTTTCAGCTTGTCACCATCAGTGTGAAAGCTTTAGAATTAATTCCCTCAGTCAACTCCTGTCCCCACAGCAGAGCAAACCGCTCCTTGTACCGGCAGTTTGCTCTCCGCATGATCCGTCTGACACTGGAGAATACCAGGTCACTCTGGCTCCGCTGCCGAGACACACCGGCCAGCTGCACAGGCTGCACAGGCTAACCAGATACCCAAACACAGCGAAATGGGATGAAATAAGTAGCATGTAACAAGTATTCAAATTTCCATGTGTGCATGTGTGCATGTGTGTCCTTGTGTGTGTGTGCGTGTGTGTGTCCGTGTGTGTGTCCATGTGTGTGTCCGTGTGTGTGTCCGTGTGTGTGTGTGTGTGTGTGTGTGTGTTTTGCATGTCTTCTATGTCTAGTGTAGTCTGCTCCAAAAGTCATGCGCATATGAATTACGTTAAGTTAACTGGATTCCCCCCCAACAGATTCCATTATCACCTGAACAGACTTCCTTTGAGAAGCGTCACCGTTGTATGTTGTCACCCATTCAGGGATACACAAATAGCCAACATGAGCTGATGTATGGGGGGGTGGGGGTGTGGGAGGAGGTTGGGGTGGGTGTGTGGGTGGAACAGGGAGACGGGGATCTATGGAGAGGCAATTGTTGTTGCTCATTCTCCCTAGGGAATCACATCTGCCAAATTGGGGGCATCTTGTGCTCTTTGGCTTGTGTCTTTTGCTTTTGTGATTCTGTGTTTGTGGCCGCCACCGCTGACTGAATCCCATTTAGGCAGCAGTCTATAACCAAACCCAAGGAGAGGGAAAGAAAGGAAAAAAAACACACATCAAACATTTGTTATTCTGTGGTCAACGGCAAGGATAATTGGACTTCTGTTTTTCCCTCTCACCAAGTCAGCTGCTTACATCAAATTTGCATCCAATCCTATCCCAAGTTACAACAGGGAAAAAAAAAACCTAGAAAGGGTGAACTTGTTGTTAAATGGACTGAGCTTGTGCTATAATGAGTTATATGCTCCGATCAAGCCATAGAATATCCACAGCACTGTGAAAAACAATCGATTGAAGTTCATTGCATTGCATTTCAACCATTTCAAGAGCACTTTTTATCAGATCACTGTTCTTTACTAAATAGTGTGTATGTCTTTGTATACAGTACATGTACCTTTGATTGCCCAGGAATCTGTGTGACGCGTTTGTGGTAATGTTCTACACCTGCTAGCTCCTTTGCTTCACGTCCCCATGTGTAAATGAATCCTTTCTTTTCTTCTTTTTTTACATTAAAATCTGCTTTAGTATCAGAAAAAATGTTCATCTATGATTCACGTTTCAGCACATTTGTGACAAAATTTCTTTCTTTATTTATTTCTGTCTTTCTTTTTTAAATCTCTGAGCAGATTTCAGATTTATCTGAGTCAAGCATTACTCAGAAATTGGATTTATTACCAAACAACAGAAGTGGAAGGAAATTAAATTGCTATGCTAAACGCTAAACCCCCAGCCGAAATGAGATAGTAAGTAGTTTCCGTCTTCTTCGCGAGCTGTGTCTGTACACAAAGGCAGAACTAATCAATCCAGATGAGGGTCTGTTCTGCGAAACATCAACAGATATCCATTTAGACCCAAAACTTTGGCAAATTAGCATTCTTTATTCTCCTTCATGCTGGCTTAATCAGACCTTAAACAATGCTCTCTCCTCCTCCTGTTTGTTCAGACAACCATATTTTTCCACATGTGATCCAATTGAGAGGAGAGTCGATGCAGAATGAGTAGCTCCCCAAATGGAAACACCTGGCATCCAAGGTTGTCACACAGGTGCTGTGTGTCAGCACAATTTAGTTAAAACAGTCTTAACTTTCTTGTCAAACTCAAAAGTTTTTGCATTTCTGTGAGAAGCTGTCAGTTGGGGGCACAGAAAGTTATTTACATTTTTTTATTGTTTTTTGGCAGTCAGTTATGTTCTCTGCATTCCATTGAATCATTCTTCCATTTCATACATTGAGGGGTATGGGAGAGAATATGTCGTTATTTTGTCTCTCGACTCCTCTGTGGCTCAGAAGCCTATTTTACTAGCTTGCGTTTGTTTGGCAATGAGTTATTGGCATATTCTCAAAAGCCGATTTGCCACGACTCTGTGGCTCGTGCTCTGGGCTCTGTTTGGCACAGCCGCTATCAATCACTGGCTCCTACAGCTTCCCACGCTTTATTGTTTAGTATTCCCAGCCTCGGCTGGCAAAGCAATCTTGCACGCCTGCTTGGGGGCTGTACCCCAATACTAAGTTACATGTACGTCTAGTTTCTAAATGCAAAATGTGCAAAGGAAAAGGAGAAAAAAAGAGAAAGAGAAAGCTTCTATTTTCATTGTATTTTAAACTACTGACACTGGATAGGTGTTCAAGACCTTGAGCCATAGGTATGGAAGTTCCAAAGTGGGTGATAAACAAACACACCTATTTAATATCACATTTCCATTTATGCACTGCCTTGCATGTATCAATACAGGGCCAGTCTCCCAAAGATCAATTTAGGGTTAAGTGTCTTGATCAGGGGCACAAGGATGGCAGCCAGGATTTGAACCCACAAAATTCTTTTGGAGCAACAAGTAGGCTTCTTTAGAAAATAATATACCCTGTTGATATAGACCCAACCAAAGACCCCACACAGCTGGAAAGCAGAGCAGGCTTTAGCAGCAACAGATAGGCCCCTTGAGCAGGTGCCTGTTAGCCTGTTGAAACTATTGACTTCATTTACATGAATAAAGTCTACTAAAACACATTACGAGAGTCTGACTGTTACATGCCATGTATAGACATATGTAGCTATAGACAGACATATGTATTTATAGGTATATTGGTATTAAAGGTGCCCAGCCACACAAAAACGCTTTTACCTGTTGTTTTTTAAATACAATAGGTCTGTATGACTTTGTGATGTATGGTGCATGTGAAAATGTAATACTATCTTCACTGTCTGCAATAGACAATAAAAAGAAATAAACGTCTCCGTCTAACACGTTACATGTTACACGTTACTGTCTCTTGGCAGTGATGCTTATTGCAAATGACTCGGGCATTGCAACACATTTAACCTTGCATTTAGAAGCTGGCTATAAGTTATGTCTCAAACTAGTTAAGGTTGTACGTGTTTGGCTCATTCAGTGTCAGTGTTTGTTCCCAGAAATTCTGATCTTCTTACTTTCATTTAATTTATAGCTTTACAACATGCACAAGCAATGTCATGTTCCTCAACATCACAACATATTGTTCTATTCGGCATTCTATTCTTTTTGATTATTCTATACAGCCGTGTGCCATAGCTGGGCGACTTCCGTAAACCTATCGGTAGCAGAGCTCAGCAGAAGTTAAGCTAATAACCACTTCTATCAAATGATGATTTTTGACGAATTTAACATTTGTGCGGTTAATACACGATTGTGGTTTAATACCCAATTTTATTGTCTATATTTACATAAAAAACTGTGTGTGGCTTATTCACTGTGTGTTTAATATTCAGGAAATTACAACGTTGGTAGTAGAGAATTAGTCGTTGGTACATTAACAAAAGCAATATGGCACTTGTGATCATGGTGTTGGTAAGGTTATACTGGATCACTGAACACACACTGAAGATATGCAGTGCCTGTGGCCAAAGATATCCAGGGGTGTTTTCTTATACAAACCCCACTCTCACTCATGCCATATCTTTAGAGCAGGGGAGGCCAAACTATGGCCCAGGGGCCAACTGCTGCCCTCTAATCTGTTTCAAGTCGCCCGCCATGAAGTAAAAAAATAAAATGTAATTTGGTTCATTGTTACATGAATCTAATATTATGGTATATGTGCATCACATATCATAGTTTCAATGCTGTTAGAGTGACATGTTTGTCAATAGTCTCATTAAGCAGTGTAGAATCCGAGAACGTTTTAGACAGCCAGCAGGTTTTCTCATCTTAAAACACAGTCACTCTTTCACTTTGGTACTGGTACTATTAATCTTGCCTTGGCCATGGGCAGCTTAGATTTTTCAGTAAACAAGAAAGTTTGGCCGCCTCTGCTTTACGGGGACACTGGGCAAGTCTGGGATTTTGTAACTACGGACTGCTAAACAAGATAAAACTGATCAAATTATGATTTGAAGGGTGGATTCAGTGGACTTTTTCGTCATTAAGTCTAGTGCCAAACTAATAGAGTTAGTGTGGGACAAGAGAAGTGTAAAGTCTTGGCCTTTTTCTTCAACCAGTAATTCTAATACCCCTACTTGCTTAAGAACTGCTGAATACCTATGGCATTTCCAGTGACTTTGCTTCACCGCCTACTCTCTCTCTCTCTCTCTCTCCTCATACTCCCCTCTGTTCATCTCTCTCTCTTTCTTTTCTCCTATTTTCGTTTTATGTTTTCATAAGCTGTCAGCATTTTCTTTTTGTGCGTCTGACGTGAAAGAAGACATTTAAGCCCCTTAGTAGGCAGACCTCCATTTTGTAAGGGCTCTCCCTGCATAAATGTCTTGTTAGGCTTGGAGTGTATTTTGTGTTGGATAACTAGCCTTGCCCACGCCGTGTGATTGGTCGAGAGCCTACCGAGATGGAGCACCAACCCACACTTGTAATAAAAAAAAAAAAAGTCTGAGATAATGCCCACAAAATGGAAAGGGTGCTTTGTTACCAAGGCAACGGGGACACAATGTTTAAAGCTGGATTGCTCAAGAGAGCACTGGACAAGGAAAAAAGACACAGTGGAGACTAAACAGAAAATAAGTCGGATGCGGCACCCTTCAAGCACTTACAGACAACACTATTGGTGACTGTTGTTAATCAGAGTCTTGTGGTACACAAGTTTTGTTTCAGTGAATTGGTCTGATTGAATTGGCTTGAGAAAATGAATGTCCCTTGATGATGTAATTGCACACACAAGCACCAGTCATTTATATGCTCTCAAGGTAACAGCGTTAAAACAAGAATGATTGGGCTGTTATATGACAATAACACAAGCGCTTTGATTGGTTACTGTTATTCAGATCGTAATTTTGTTATGCAGTGAAAGACCACAGCTTGTTGTTATCTACCACAAGGTTCAAAATACCCCTGACTTCTGTTAAAACAGACGTTTCCTCTGCTAGTAATTTCAGTTCTGACACGACGTGCATGTAATCTAGCTTCTTGAAACAAAGCATGTAAACTCTATCAGTCTTTATCAGCTTAGCTTTCATGTTGTTTTAGGTGTGCCCAGTTGTGTATTGCTTGGTACCTGCTCGCTATGGATTGTAAATGAATTCACTTTTAGAAACCGGAAAAATAAGGAGAAGGAAGACGATTAGGGGAAGAGCAAGTATAAATGTACTATTCCAAAGTATACTTAAACGAGGGCAGAGGAGGAAGTATAAATGTACTATTCCAAAGTATACTGAAACGGGGGCAGAATAGTAAGTATAAATGTACTATTCCAAAGTATACTTAAACAAGGGCAGAGGAGGAGGTATAAATGTACTATTCCAAAGTATATTTAAACGAGGGCAGAGGAGGAAGCATAACTGTACTATTCCAAAGAATACTTAAATGAGGGCAGAGGAGTAAGTATAAATATACTATTCCAAAGTATACTTAAATGAGGGCAGAGGAGTAAGTATAAATGTACTTTTCCAAAGTATACTTAAACGGGGGCAGAGTAGTAAGTATAAATCTACTATTCCAAAGTAGACTTAAACTAGGGCAGAGGAGTAAGTATAAATGTACTATTTCAAAGCATACTTAAACCAGGGCAGAGGAGTAAGTATAAATGTACTATTCCAAAGTATACTTAAATGAGGGCAGAGGAGGAAGTTCGCAAGCAAGTTGGCATAGCCAGCTAGAAATTCTAGCAAGGGCCGCACTGGCTAAAGATCATAGCACACATCCTTTGTGAGAGCATATTACCTTTCTGCAACAGGATTAAGGCCTCTGCATGGAAACGTAGTGTTTAATGTTCACTGAGGAAAAAATGGACTCTTCACCATTCAAATGGCCATACTCTACCATTGAAATGATTACCATTCCAAGAATTAATATAGCTGACTTTAATTACCGGCTCTTTGTTATGTCTAGAGCTTTTTTTTCCCCCTCCTTTGAAAAGAAAAAATGGCTCATTGTCGGATGCACAATGTACCTGAGGAAACAGCCACTCTGCTGTAGCCAATGTGCCTGTTGAGGTTATAAGCTACTGAATGTTTAAGGCTACAGAACACTTACTCACACACACACAAAGAGAAAGTTGTGTGTAGAAACTTTCTTGGAAGATTAGATGGATTTACAGAAAGGAACTCAGTGAAACCAATCACCGATCTGATTAGCTCTTCTCTTTTGCTGACTTTCAATCCATCATTCTATCTCTTGCTTTTCTCCTCTTAAACAATCCCATTGTTGCTGTTCCCTCCCTTTTTGTGTGTGTGCCTGTGAGTGCGACAGAAAGAAATATACAGAGAGAGAGAAAGAGAGAGAGCACAAAGGGCAATAATTTAGTCATTCAAGTCCAGGGTGTTTTCCTGACAGACAGAGCCATTACTATAAGACTGGCAACAAATTAAACTGCAATCATTTCAAATGGATTTGTTTGAATGATGGTTTGAGAAATGTATTTAGAAGTATCCATAAAATCAAATTCCACTCATTATTTGGACTACAACAGACCGAGGTAAACTTTTACCCAAATTTCCCACATTTATGCACCTCTCAACATATGAATGAACACGAAAAACAAATAAAACATGGAGAAAAGTATTTACGTTGATTTGAAAAAAAAATCTGCATTTGGCTAAAAGTGATACAGGATAAAGCTGATTGGCTAATAAAAACAGTGTATTGTAGAAACAAAATCACTGTGAAATTTGTTAGAAAAACAACAGGGTTCCTCACACAAAGACAGGGCTATAGTTTGGGTCCAACGCTGTTCCATGTTGACATTAATGAGTTAACCTACGGTCACAAATACTGGCAACTAGGCGATCTGAGCAGGCAACACTTGCCAAGGAGGCATTGCTGGCTCATAAACAACGAACAGTGATTCACTGGTAGTTGGTTGCTAACTTGCTAACAGAAGTAGATGGCAACATTTCTCGTCTCGTTTCACAAAATGCCAAGTCATAAATCCCAAACTTTTTTTTTTTTTTTACACAGAAATAGTGATCGTTTCGTTAGCTCCACCATTTTGAATTTTGTGATCAAAGTTTAGTTTCAAAGTACCTCGTCACATATGCCTTCACTGGATATGGATTTTTGTTGTAGTTGAGTAGAAACCAGCGCTGATAATTTTCAAAGAGTTATGTTGACTGAAGTAAACATGATTTCATTTGGCTAATATATTAGTTACTCTTAGTTTTGTTCTGCAGTCTACGGAAGCGTCCTGAAAGTGCTGTAAATTAGTGAAGCTGAGAGAGCCTTCACTCACCAGCAACAAGTCATTTAACTAGCAAAAAAGCTATGAAGTTAGAAAAACAGAGTAAAATTTGAACTTTTCAGCTAATAGCCATGGTCAATCCAGATACTGAAAAATGGTTTTGGAGATCTGAGGCTGAAGTGATCCTTGTCCTTTTCTGTGAGATATTCAGAGTCAATATTCAGAGTACCAGATTTTTCCAGACTACTTCAGACTGAAATAGATAAGTATTACATGAGTATCACAGAGCCAGGAAGTCCGCATGGACAATACCCTTGCAGGGAAACATGTATACAACCATCCACAAGCATACCATTGCATTGCATATTTACTATTTAAGTCTGTCCCCTTATATAACAGTATGAAACTGCTGCATGTGCAAACACAGATACACACCAGTTTGTCACAGATGCTGTTAGTATGCTATGATATTGTATTGTTGGGCAATGTATATGTGAGTGTGTGTGTGCGTGTGTGTGTGTTGGGGCTGGTGTGGGAAGTGGCCCAAAGAGACTATTAACGCCATGGTTACAGGTTCCCATCTCCACCAGAGAGACAAAGCGAGGATCAGGACGGAAGAAAATGATGCGATGCTCGTCCGACGGGACTGCTCGACCTCCTCCTCACTCTTCCCGAGGATTACCATGGCAATATGAAATCCACATAAAACCAGAAAGACCAAGACACCTCTGGGGGGGTATCTTTCAGAGAACAGCAATGGCACTCGGATATGTGCTGGAGATGGAAAACCAACGGGTGCTTGTCGCCAAACATATGGAGGAAGTCACAGTGGATCAGAGGTTCCCTACCCCTTCATCATGTCACAATATATCATGAAAACAGATTATGCCTGTGCAATTTATCACAGTGGGTGTGTGTGAGTGTACACAACTGAGCTCAACTATTCCCCTCCTGACAGCAGCAATGCAGTGGAAAGAAAACAGCAAGATTGTCAAAAGGTCAGAGAAAAAGTTATCTGGCACCTAGTCAACTCAAGTGGTTACATTAGTGTCTTTTTGATCTATTAATACAAACGTATTTAAACATAAAAACAAAGAAGGTGCAGCTTTAGGCAGTTCTTTCATTTCGGTACTTAAAGTAAAAACAAGCAAATTAAGAGTTACTTTGGAGAACCTTTTGGCAGAACATAAAAGAAAGTGCTCGTGGCAATGTGACCTCTTTGTTCTGACCTGTGTGGGCCTAACAACGATCCATTAGAGCAGAACCGAGCGTTCCTTCAGAGGGAGGTTTGCGCGCTCAAACGCTGTGCTTGATTGCCGGTGAGGGTAGATACGCTCGCTCACAACAGCAAACTGTCGTGTCACTGTTGTGATAACCTGTCTTCAGGCGTTTGTTTCCACAAAACCTTCTAAAGACTCATCAGTATTTGTTAGTTTGTGTTTTTTGAAGCATTAAGATGTTATCCCTGCATCTGTGCTACAGTGCAGCATTCTAAGTCATGTGACCATCACTAATTTTGCCTTTCCCACTACGGCTATTGACACCTTAGCTGAACAGGCTCACCTCGGTAAACAAACCAGTCGTCATGTTCGGCCCATAAATCTTCGTCGTGTTTGTGCGTGTGGGAAGTGAGGCTGCCTTGGAGAGCAAGCAAGCTCGTTTTGGTGGAAAATAAACAGCAGGGTTTTTCGTCGCTGACTTCTCCAAGAGCGTCTTGCTCGGATCCCTTAACCATGACTGATGTATTCACATCATTCGCCCAGGTGTCGATATATCAGCGGTGCTTGACATTCATTTCTCGGAGAGGTAAAAAGTGAACCAAGAGTTTTTTTTTTTTTTTTATTGTGTTCTCTTTTTCTCTTACTGCTGCTGCTGCCCACTCCTCCACCCAGCACACTTCCATCCCCCCACCATACACACACACACCACACACACACACACACACACATCTACCACTTCCATCAGCTTTCTCCGCTTCTTTCCAGCTGTCTGTTGCTACCCAGCAGGCACTGGTTTTGGATCTCCACGGGTGTGGTGGTGGTGGGGGTGGTGGGGGGATGCAGCATGCAGTTTTATGGCACCAGTCTGCTTCCTCCCATCCTGCTCTCTGCAGATTAAGATGTCAGATGGATGCAGCGGCCATCTAGTTTCTGCTAATGGACCGAGTTTTTGCCATCGCAACATGTGCACATGAATACACAAGCACACACACACTCAACATTTTCGTTCACACAGGAACAGACACACAGATGAACAAACACTCACAGAATGTGTGTGCATGCACACGCACACATAAAAATGCACTATTCCACCAAATCATTTTATGAACCAAAATCAAGGACTTACAGTGCATAAAGACCATCTCTGAGCCACCGAGCAGCAGGCAGGACTGTGAGATTAGCAGAACGCGCGCCCCCAGTTTGGCGTAACCATGGAGAGACGAGGCGAGGGATGGCAACATCAGGACCCCGAACCAATCGATGGAGGGCACAGGCAGCTGGGCATTTATTCTGCAGCATTTTCATTAACTTCTCCCTCAGCGAATAACAATTAGAGGCACAGACAAGCTGACCTAACACATGTTGCACTCCAATAAAGGAATTCAATACACAGATGGCCAGCATGACATTGAAGACTATTTTAGTTTCAGTCTTTTATGGCCGCCCTGGAGAGGTATAAAAAAAATTTTTACTGTTAAGTGGGGCATTGTGGTTTTGACTTCAAAGGTTCCAGTTACATATATCCATGTCTAGTATAATAATATGAGATACATTTGAACCCTTTATATATGCATGTGTCGCCATTTAAACGAGTACTTGCTCTATGGTATATATTTGAGGCCACTATTTATACCTAATTCAACGTGGTAATAATATTTAGCATTTACATTTTTTTAAAGTGCAGTGGCTCCATTCAGCTTACTCAAGGCTTTCAGTTTCATGTGTTTCGCTCAAATACATTTGCAAGTGGTGCATCATTTAATATTTAGTTTAGAATTGTAATTGTAATTATAGTAATGTAATTGCAATTATACTATAATTGTAGTAAGTTATGTTATAAGGGATAAAAATCTCATAGAGTGACTTAAATTTGAGTGATATTTCATAAGATCAACCTTTGCCACACATTTGTGTCCACTGAAAGCCCAACTGCTTAGAAAGGAACACAAAGTTTGCAATCACACAGACGTCCAGTGCACAGCATCTGAGGTGTTCTCCTCTCTACTGCTTTATTTTTCGGTCAGTCCTGTAGGCTATCCATGCTTGACTGTTCTGTCTGGTTCATAAAAATGACAGAAATCTGAGTGTAACGATTTACCCCAGCATCTGGTTCGACACAATTTTGATGTCTAATAGAAAACTTTGATCGAATCCCTCATTTCTCCTTAATTCTCCTAGAGTTGCTAAGGAGACTGATTATAGACTAGAGTGTAAAAGTGGATTTTCTGGCTTGTCTAATGTAGCTAATAGATTGCAAATGGCCAACACTGCCAGAGAAAATTGAAGAACACTGTGCATGTGCCAAGCACTGTAGAGTTGGACCAAAAGTAATGTTTTTCTCCCCCCTCCTTGCTTCAGTTTGGTCCTGCATGTACTTCCCTGGATGTAAAGAGCTCTGGGAGATTTTCACAAAGCTGTGAGAAAATAGAAAACTGTTTGTAAACACTTTCCTGGTTCCCAAGCCATTTGATGTTCGGTGATGTCCAAATAAAACCAGAAAGTTATGTTTCTCTACAACTCCTGCATTCTCTTTACAACCTGCTCATAACTGTGCTTTTAAATCAGACTGGAATGATACATCACTGCACTGTTCTCTGGCCCTTCAGCCTCATGGTGGAGCTGTACCACACTATTGCATAGTGAATACAGACACACATTAAAGGAGAAATGGGGCACAGACACTCAGCTGAATGGGCCACAGAAACGTAGTTTCAGTTTCATTTTCCTATATGCCCCATTCAGCTAATGTTAGCTGACAGTTCGTTATTCAGCCTATATTGTATGAAATTGATTGACTCACACCTGATTAGCTCCTTTAAGATGTTTCACCAGTATTAAATAATCAGGAAACATGGAAAGAGCAAAGAGTCTACTTAAGCATGACAATCCACCTGGCATCTGTGTGTCTGCTCACATAACTTACTGGCCCAATGTACTTCAACAGTTCAAACGGGTCATCGTATCTTGACGCTCTTGTCAATGGTTACTGGAATTGCCTTTTGCTTTGCTTACTATAGTGTGATAATGGCCTCTTTCCACTGCTTTATCAGACGTAAAAAAGCCCAAAGGTTTATATCATGACCGACACAGGTGAGAGAGAGTCTTCAGAATTGTTTTAGAGGGAAAAAAGGAAAATATTTACAATGAGCTAACAGGACACGTTTCCTTGTGCTAGTCGCACACCCCTGCCATCACCTTGCAAGGACACTCACGTAGTTCAATTCAAATTTGTTCTTTTTCAAGTGTCTCGCCAGGATACGGGGTGGGCGACGGGGGTGGGCGACAGAGGACCATCTCCTTCCACCTCTGTGATAACAAAAAACGCAAGGGCTTGGGTTTGTGTGACTGTGTGTGTGTGTGTGTGTGTGTGTGTGTGTGTGTGTGTGTATGTGTCTGCGTCTGTGTGCCCTTCCAATCAAGAATTTTCTGATTGCTTGCTCTTTTCCCCATTTTTCTCTAAATTTCTCATCCACAGTTATCGCAGTGGAGCCCAATCAAAGGCAGCTCCTGATTAAAGGTTATAATTAGAAACTTCAAAATAACGCACCTGTTCTGCAGGGTGAAGCTTTGACTTCTACTCTGTGGAGACTTCAGCATGTTGTTTGTGTCTCAGCCAACTGACTCTTCAGCAGCCAAATAAATAAATAAATAAAGATGTAGAAAGCCAAGGGTCTACACTGTCTTATTAAGGAGGGTGGTGGTAGGGCGATACTTTGGAAATGCACTGAAAAAGGCTACATGTTGTCATCACTCTAGGCCAAAAAATAAGGAATAATGTCGTCCTCTCTCTCCCTCTCCTCTTTTCAGCTCTAAGGGTGATTTGTATAGTGGTCTCCAAGTCCATCAAGTGGCTCTTGAGCTGGGTTCTCACACTGGGAGAGCTGGGCTATGGGTATCATGTGTCAGATAGCCAGCTTATGGAGATCAGCTTCTCCCAGCATGCTTTGCAAAATGCTTTTTATACATCTTCGCAACAAAATTATACAGTATACATACATACCCTGATAACAATCATAAACAGGTATAAAACATAATGAAGACAATTTAATATTATTTATATTTAGCCAGTCTCAGAGCGTATTAATTAGAATAGAAAAGGATTGTCAAGCTGTTAATATGTTGTCTAGTTTATCTATTTGTTTTCATCGTTGATTCATCAGCACCTAACAACGACCATGCTGACTGCAGATTAGTCACAGGGTTTTTACACATTCTCTGTGATTTCATCTGATTTTGTCTGATTGCTTCTCACATCATCATGTCTCAATGATATAAGTTCAGCGCCTAAGTATTCTATTATGACAATGTCCCTGCCATGATCCTAGGGAGCCACTGAGAGTAGAAAAACAAGTTATTTTTGGCAGAGCCAAAGCCTCTGGTGGCTGCTTGTGCCCAAGATGCGTGCTGGTTTTGCCAAAAGGGGAATTTGGTTCTTCAAGTGGTACCAATTTGGAGTCAATAAGGTGGGATGTTTTCTTTTATAGATGACTCAGATAAAACAGCACTTTAACAGCATAGAAAAAAATAGAGGGGAGAGAAAAAAAGCAATTGAGTGAAATGATGGTCCTTTTAAGTGTGTGCTCTGCTGAAAGTCCAAAGGCGCCTCATCACGTGTCATGTAAACTACACCACTCCATCAACAGCCTTTGTTTTGTGCTTATTTATTTCTGGATTTGTCTTGCTTTGAGTGAAAAGCCTTTTGTCCTCTTGTCAAAGAAATACATTTGCTGTAGTAGTGGCTCCCAAAGAAATGATGCTCATTAAAAGGCACATTCTTCAGCAACTACTGAGTCTGTTATTATTTCATGTTTGTTTAACGTACTCCTTTCTTTCAAGTGCGATTTGTTCAACTGCAACCTTTTATACATCTGGGACTTGTTAAATGTTCAGAAAGTAAACTGTCTACATCATTTATGACACCAGTGTTTCAGCTGGATCACTGCTATTTATGCCATGATATGTTATTTTTATAAATATTATTTTTTAAAGATCCTAGGTTTTGCTCTCCATCTGCCAATGCTACAGTGATTGAACAGCATCACTTCACGCTGAGTGGGGATGAACTGTCTCATACATTTTCTCATTTCCTATTAGTTCATGTTCATTCATGTTCTCAAGTCTGAAAAATCTATTTGAAAAAAGAAGTTATACAATTTTTTTTTTTTTATTGAAAAACCTCATGGTCGCAGTGCAAGTGTAAGTGTTTAAATATATATCTAGTCAATAAGCATTGGCTTAGGTCCTACATTACAGAATCACAGTTTGGAATTTATCATGGTTGCTTCAAGGGGAAAAGTATCAGAAACAAAACACAATCTTTGTGTTGTTCCTCATACTGTCTGTGCTCTTTTTAAGGTTCAGATAATCAGTTTAATGCTTATGTGTTATGGCGTGTTTATTTTATGTTTAAACGTTGCATGCTGAATCTTCCCCAAGTCTTTCAGTCTGCAGAGGTCTGACACAAGGGCAGGAAAATAACTGCCACATCCACATCTTCAGAGTCAGATCGGCTGCTTTGAAGTTTACCTTCGATGGCATCTGGCTTTCCTGCGTTTGTCGAGCTGTGTCATTTCTTTCCGTATCACAAAGAGTACAAACGAATAAATGATGACCGATTTTCTCACAGCAGCCAATCACGTCAGCTCATTATTCAGCCGCGTGCACGTTCCACATTTGCACGTTTCCCAAAATCCCTGATATCAACACATTTCTAATCAAAACAATCACACACCTACACTTGATCTGCTGCATTCCTGTAGAATTAGTATCACTATCCAATTTACCTGTTGTATGCCGTACCTGTGATTAAATCTAAAAAGCACATTATTTTTTAGATTGCATCAATTTCTGAAGTATTATGTTTTAACTGAGTAGGAAGATCTTCAGTTCATTTTAGATCTTCTTGGCTGGTAACTTTTTGTTTTTTAATGATTTCTGCTTCAAAGCAGGTATGTTTAATAACATAATCCCTTAAGCAGCTTAATGCAGATGCTGTGACTTAATTATGTTTTACGTGTTTGCGGAACTGTTCTTCTGAAAATTGGGGGTGGCAGACAAGAAAACAATGAAAGAGTTTGAGGTGAGTCGTTTCTAACACCCCACTCACCACCACCCTGAACACAAAATCATTTATCTAGACAATTCTTTTCCCAGACACAGGAAAAAAGCCCACACTGTGGGTTCCACTGATATTAAAAAGTTGGACCTGGCCTCCTAATGAAAAAGCTTTAGTTCCAATAAGGTGGGTGGATTTTGGTGTGTGTGTGTGTGTGTGTGTGTGTGTGTGTGTGTGTGTGTGGTGTGTGTGTGTGTGTGTGTATGTGTGTGTATCTGTGAAGGAGTAGATGTGGGGTATGTGGTGCACTGTTGATGATGGGTATGTATGGGTGGAGAGGAATACACTGACCCAAAATAATTGATCATGCTTCGCCAGAATGATACCCCTAGAATGGGCCCTATCCAGGTGGCTGGGGGCTTGATGTTTTTGCAGGGCCCACTCTGACCCCTTGGCTTGGGTAAATTGATTGACCTCCTTTCCCTTTTGGAGAAAAGAAATAATCATATTTTACACCACAGAGGAGCTTCAAGAAAGCGAACCTGAAGAAGCAACAAGCAAAACCTACCACACCCATTCGAATTGGCCTACGTGAACAACCAGGCCTGGTGGCAGAAACTAACCAATCGGACTCGGACCCACTAGGCCTGAGCCCAGCTGTGCTTGGCATCAGCAACTCCCATAGACAATCAGAGCCTGGCTAGTTTGCAGTTCACAGCTTGAGTCTGACTGCCGGCTACTGGCTCACTGCTTATGTATTCCAATATACCCCCTGAAATGCAGAAATTCAATCTGTGCAAAATGGCTTTCATATATGGGGTGTTCTGGTGGATCCTCCTACATTTGCCCTCATGCAAACCTTAATTCGCCACTCCTTAGGATTTAATTCACTCCTACAGGACCCTTCTTGCTTTCACCCATATTATCAGAAGCTGTTGCTAAGCAGCCACTGCCAAACCATCTCTCCCATGCCCCACCGTCTGCTACCTCAGATACCTGGCTGCAGTATCCACCACCACAGGAGAGTGTCACCTCGATTAAAGGAGAAATCCGGCGTGATTCAACTCTTAGTCCTGTTGTTTGTGATCACCGAATACTGTCTGTAGGACAAAAGAACGAATTTGATACAGTGTAGACTTAATAGCAAACCAGTTGCTTACCTTAACTGAATGGGGCATAAATGAAAGAGAGTTTCTGTGCCCCATTCACTATTCAGTCTATATTGTATCAAATTTTCTGGTGCTTTTTTCTACCGTCAGCACTCAGTGACCTCAGACCTTAGAAGAATAGGGCTCTGGATTGATTCACACTGTATTTCTCCAAACTAAAAGTGCGACAAGTGAGCTAAAACCCTAGGATGCTAGATTTACTTACTAGAATGTCTCTTTAGACGTCCAGAGAGAGGTTTACTAACATACACGTCACACCGCTATCGACCAGATGGCTACCAATACACTCACCCTCCTACAACTCCCTCCCATCCAGATTACTCACCAGTGTAACCTGCATTATCCATCCAGCACGGTCCAGGTCCTGGTTCAGACCTGCAGGTTGTAACACCATGGACTGAGAATCGAGCATGCTGGCAAGTGAGTTAGAAATGTTGGGTGCTAGTTGTTAATCCTAACTAGCGAGGAAGGGAGGTTTAGGGAGGTTTACTAACATACACATTGTGCAGCCATCAACCAGTCATTGATAGTTACTTGACTCTGGATGTAGTGCCATTGAACATTCACTCCAATCTGTGCTCAGTTTAATAGCTGGAGAGCCACACTACTAACCCCCAGTGAGTGGTGGTTGTGCATGGCGGAAGGGGATGTTCCAGCAGCCCTCTGCTCCGGCTGTCATGAACTGCAATGGGCAGCAGCAGAGCTGTCATCTCTCACTGCAGAGTGAGTCTTTGGTCTCTTGTCTCGTCACAAAGAGGCCTCAGAGAGTAGTTTCGCTCTCCGGTGAGATTGAGGGAGTGAGTTGTATACAAGAGGCATGGCAAAGGCAAATAACAAAGACACGATTTCATTCCCTTTGTGCTCTCATGCAAAATCTGTCAGTGGCTGTGTTTGGATAAGTCTCTGATGTCTTTCTTGCCACCAAAGAGTCAAAGCGAAAGAGTTTTGCACATAATGGCAGTAACTACCCAAACAAATATGCGTCAGGGGAACCTGTTCCTCACAGTGGAGTTAAGTGCCAGCAACAAAATGAAATGAGTCTTTGTGTAACTATCAAAGGGGTAGTTTGGTCTGTATGCGCTTTTAGTCAGAATGAACTTTTGTGATGACACAGTTGTAATGACATGGAGCAAACCAGCTCTCTGTTGGCTATCTCTGTTGGACTTTGAGTTCCTGGCCCGCTTAGACCCAATTATCCCGAGCCTTCTGTTGTGTTGCATTGAAACATCATGTGCCAGAAATCAGACTGTACGCATCCCGGTCTTCTTTTGCAGTTGGATACGTTCTTGATGTACAGACGGATAGCTACTTGTCTTGTTTTTTTCACACCTTTTTCTTCTCCTCCCCTATTGTTCGACTAACCGGGGCCAGAGCATGTTTTGGCCAACTCAACTCGATGAGTCGCTCAGTTTGTATGCTATAAAAAAAATAATCCCTTGTGCCAAGTGCTAATAGGGGTTGAGAAAGAAGCAAACACTTATGAACACACTGATAAACAAGCTTGGGAATCAGGGCGTTGAGAAGGAAACAAATAGCTGCCATCTGAAGCCAAAAAGGAGAGGAGAGAGGAGATGCTCCCAAAATGTAGATTAGCACTCGCTTGTGCATATGCGTGTGTGTTTGTGTTGGTGGGAGGGAGAAAGGTTGTGCCTTGTTATCTGCTTTTAACTCCATTCTAATTTGGCCAGTTTTCTGTTAGGAGCATGTGTTAAAGCCTTAATTTATGCACTGGAACAGTCAAGAGATGCAGACAATCTGTCCCCTCTCTTATAGTTTGTTTTTTTTAATTGCGTTTTTGTTAGAAAATCAAGTTCCACATTGTCTGTGGAGTGAATGCAAGCAAGTTTTGACTTCAATACTCAGACCTTCACTATGCTGCAAATGACGCAGTTTTGCCGCAATTATATGCTACATTATTACAATTCAGGTCAATATCTTTTGGTGCTTCAAATGTCACTTTTTTTCTACATCTTTCTTGCTTTGACCATTTTTGACCTTTATTTATGAAAGGCTTTCCACAGATTGACGGATTGAAGGAAAGGTCAAAGAGGTTGAGCTTGAGAGAATCCTACATTTTTTTCCCACCTTACATTACTGGTGTCTTCTTATGCACACGTGGTGAGCTGAATACATTTATCATGCAACAGTAATTACCAACAATAAGATATCAGCAAATAAAGTGGTCCAAGGAACTGTCAATTCGGCTCCAACATAAAACGTTTGAGACACCGAAAAAAGACAAGACTCTCCACGCGACAATGGGTTTAATTTATGACTTCACACACACTCCTCTTCTCTAAGCGGTGGATTTACCTTACAGCAGGGTCCTCTGGGAGCCCAAGAGTCCTACATCCAGCCCAAGTCGATATTTATAATGGGAATTTGTGAATTTGAATTAGGGCAGGAGACACGTGTTTGCATTAGAGGATGGAACAGAGATATGGATATCCTCAAAGCAACTACATACACACACACACACACACACACACACACACACACACAAAGGTATCTGTCTATGTACGTCATTTTAATATATGGTAATTAAAATCTCTCTGAGGGTATAAGACATATGAAATACTATTCTTAGCTTCAACTTTGTGTGTGTTTTTTTTTTAAGTAAACGTATGAAAACCTCCCAAAATCAATTATGGCATATAGACAAAATGGACAAAACTTTGCATGCTGATGGTGCAAAAGAAAGACGTGCAGAATGGGTTTGTGTCAAAGCCGCACTGAGGATTTCAGAGCAATGGGATGAAATGTGTGGGAGGTCTGCCTGGGGATGACTCTCTTGCTGAGGGTCATCCATCACAAGGGGGCACTTCAGGCAGTGACTGCATGGCTTCATCCAAGTTTTGCGTGTGCTCTACTGGGAGGTTCATGGTCTGAAGCCCAGTAGCTTTAGAAGTCATAGACAAAATTAGGAACACACACTTGAGATGAGAGTAATTGGCAGAGAAAACAAATCTGAAATCTAGAGGTTTAAAAGAGCTTTGCGGGTGTTGGTTGCCACAGAGTAGTTTAGATGACTGGATCTGGGTCATTTTAACATTTAGCACACCATTAGGTTAACATAGCTCCTGCAATGGGCGGAGCCCACCAATCAGCACAGGAAAAATGCTGCTGGAAATTATGCAAAATAATGCGATTTCTGAAAATTAAGCTGAGGAAGTGCCTTTCTAATTGGCTAAAGCTAACCAGCCAAATCCTGACCCCCTGGGTGAGACATGGTGTTCCTGGTCATGAACCAGGCTAACAGGAAATGTTGTGGTGCTTGCTATGGAAGCCCAGCAAAAGTAAAAGAATGGAGGGTCTGAAAAACCGTATTTATAATATAATATTACCCTCTGGATATTGATCTAATGTGCTTTGTTAAACTATCAACATTATCATTTGTAACTATGTAGGACAGGAACTGTCTAAAGTTAAAGTTGGTCAAAGGTGCAGCCATGGACTTAACCTCTATGACATGAAATGTAGTTTTCTATATAAAAAAAAAAATATATATATATAATATATATATATATATTATATATATATATTATATATTTTGCCACACTTTTCAAGAGCAAGGAGTTCTCTGATGACATGTCAATAAAATTTGAACCTGAACCCCACCCCACCCCCTCTGGACCAGAAATCAGTTTTTTGCCTCAGGGCAACAATGTGCTGCAGTAGTAGTAAAATGGCAGGTTTTTCCCTATATTTTTGAAAGTTTTCAATTTCAAATTTGATCAAAAAACAAATTAGCTGTTATTATATCACCCATGTGATGTGGAGTGCATAGTCTGTATGTAAGTTTACTTTTTTATTGGGGATCTAAATTTGTGTTATATGTCTGAATGTGATTTTGCTAAGGAATTGAATTCATGTAGGCCTATGTACGTGTGTATGCATGCATGTGTGTGTATGTGTATGTGTGCATATGTACGTATGGTTGTGTGTATGTCATAAAGTTGGCCTGTGTGTATGCGTACACCCACTCCAAAAAGCTTTTTTTAGAAGCTGTCTGCTATAACCTTTGCAGTCTTCACTGTAAAAAATAAAAAGTTAGGCTACCTAAAGCCTAATATAACGCAACCAGCTGCGAAGCCTTTTTAAGTTTACTCAACTTTAGGCCACTGTAGTTGTGCTGACCCTACTACTACTACTACAGTGGCCTAAAGTTGAGTAAACTTAAAAATGCTTTGCAGTTGGTTGCATTATATTTTTTAGTTAGCCTAACTTTTATTTTTTACAGTGTTTTTTTAAAGAGTAAAATGAAAGAGAAACAAAGGAGATCAGTAAAACAAAATACTCTATATTCATGCAATCCAGCAGAACAATATTTGTTTAGAAGTCTAAGTTGCATGCAAGCCACAGGGAGAAGACATCTAAGTCTGTAACCAAATCTTAGATCTCAATGGAGCAGAAGCTGAGGTCTTCGGAATGACCCCTTTTCATATATCTCTCAGAGCAAACTACATGTTGCTGTGCATACACCTGTGACAAAGAGTCTTCATTTATTACACAAACATTTCCCTAAACAGTACAAATGTTCATGTTTTACTTTAATCATCATCATGCCTTGAGTTACTATTCAATGATTTATCAATACAAATACTTACACGGCCAAAGCAGGCAGTTTGTTGATCAAGCATTCTAAGAAATGCTTGACTGGAAATCCCAGGTGCTGCCATCTTCAAATCTTCAAATGAAAACAGAAGTTCTGTACCGTAGACTGTGGAATGTTGAGAGAAGGCAGGCAAGCAATCATTATAGATCAGCTCTTCCTCTCAAGCACCCCATGTGGCTCCACATGTCCCACACTTCAACTCAGGCAAGTTTAGATCATAGCAGCCTAGAAAAAAAAGAGAAAAAGATAAAGTATATATATACTGCTTACATCTAACCTGTTGCCAATTTGGCATTTATACACACTATGTCAGTATAGCCTGTCCCTGCACAGGTATTGTCTAATTGTAAAAAAAAATAAAATAGAATAAAATATTTATTCTAAAAATATTCTAAAACATTCTAAAATAAAATAAAATAGAAAATCTGGCCAAGTGGGGGGTAAATGTAGCGTAAACTTTTCAGAAATAAGAATTTATCCACCTGTTGATAGTAATCTTCCTCATTGATTATGCACATTAAGCATACCACTACAACATACTACTACTACTCCACCTACAGTAATCACTTAGTTTATAATAGCCTAACCTAAACCAACCTCTCTTACCACTACACCCCTGTTCATGACAGTGAAAACCATAACTTCCCAGTGCACACACGTCTCTCGTTCGTTGGCCCCCGTGCGCCAGAATGCAAAGATGAGGGATTTTAACATTCATGCCTGTCAGAAAGCCCTATACGTTGAAGAGCAATGGTGAGGGACTTACATTCAGGTCAACCAACTCTCACTTTTACCCAGTCTTGATTTATGTTGTTGTATAGCCGTTTACTGCCTGCAACTGATCTAGTATAATGCACTTGCTTTGTTTGCGGGACAAACTGACAAACCGATTGGCCAGTTGGCCAAAAATGATTGACCATTCGTAAATAGCATTAGATACCATTGGTTGTGATGCAAAAACTTCACAAAATCACAAAAAAAAAGAAAAATCACAAATATCACAAAATCAAGATTAATGCACCAATGAATTGTTTTTCCCCAACAAAACATCATGTCAGGCAAAAAGTTCTGTAGTTTACATAGTCTAGATTAGACTGTTATTATGTCGTTGAGTGCGTGTCACACTATGTCACACCATGAAAGGAACCAAATTCCCAGACATCTGTTTTTTATCCTTTCACTGTCAACAGTTGCCAAACTTTGTTAAAACAGCACTGTCTGCTTGCATATGGATGTGTGTGTTTGAGGGTGTGCGTGTGTGTGTGTGCGGTGTTGACAATAAGATGGACACAAGGTTAATGTCCTCTCGAGAGCTAGACGTGGACTTTCATTTTCTGCCAAACCATTTGCTCTCAGGGGCCCCTGGTCACATTAGTTTTATCCACTTTCGATATCAAAGGCCCACCGTAATTGCAAAAGGCGATTGAATTTTTTGACAGTTCCATTTCAGCCAATCAATAATCATTAACATCTTGCCAAAGTGACAATCAGGGTGTACATAGTATCAATCCATTCTTTTTGTGCACAGCCCAGATTTCTCAATTACCCACTGCTTGTTTTAATATTGCTTTTTAAAGAGTTTATAATAGATAGTCTGCCCAGAATTCTCAACCACTCATTTGTCTGGAGATCCCTAACATCAGATTCAATTTTTCTCCTTTGGATTTTATATGTAGCTGCAGAAGAGTTTGGGCCTAATAGGATCACATAGTCTTTAGATTTGACATTTAAAAGCTATTAATATATATATTTTTCCTCTTTAGGATTAGGGTTAGTTGAATTAGAGTAGAGTGCATGTAGGTATAGGATTAGGGTTAGTTGAATTAGAGTAGAGTGCATGTAGGTATAGGATTAGGGTTAGTTGAATTGAGTAGAGTGCATGTAGGTATAGGATTAGGGTTAGTTGAATTGGATAGAGTGCATGTAGGTATAGGATTAGGGTTAGTTGAATTGGAGTAGAGTGCATGTAGGTATAGGATTAGGGTTAGTTGAATTGGAGTAGAGTGCATGTAGGTATAGGATTAGGGTTAGTTGAATTAGAGTAGAGTGCATGTAGGTATAGACCTAAGACCAAGACCCTCAATGTTTCCAACATAATGTGAAGCACAAACAGTCATTCACAACAAAATACACTGGCCAAGGCACAGATTTTTTTATACTGAGTGGCTTAAGCATATTACACGAAATTATGCAAAACAATATGGCTGTAACAACTGGACACGTTTTGAAAAACCCAATAATTGTATAGCAAGTAGTAACGCTTGTTTTTTTAAAATTTATTTACTTATGTATTTTTACCTGTACTGTATATGTGCAGGTGCATGTGCTATTCTTACATTTTGCTGCTTTGTGGGATTCAGTTCAGTATGAATGTTTAGTGAGGTGGTTTGCTAGGCATCTACAGGTAGACAGTAAGGAAATACTATGGAATTTCCATGTCTTTGCACTATTCAGCCATAGTGGTCTTTAATCACTTGTGTAAGATGAAAACTAAACTTGAATGTGTGTTAGTGGGATACATAAACATGAGTGTTATGTTATGACATGACAATTTGAATGTGTTTGTATGAATTACATAAATGTAATTTTATTGAACATACTGATGAACCGCAATGAAAAAATGCACTTTAGATGAAGTATTGAAAAGCAGCAGCCTATGTCATCTCCTTAATTTATCCACCTGTTTTACAGGTACATTATCTTTATTACTGATACTCTTGGGACCCGTAATATGTAGCATTTTGGAAAAGAGCCATTCAAATAGAAACCTCACATATGCGATAATTTATGCTTTTATGCATGAGCTATTTGGTCTGGTCCTGAAATTCATTGTAATTCAGCACATACGTAACAAGATGGATGCTCACTGAAAGTTGCCCTCTGGGTCAACTCTCTTTTGACATTTCATTTTCAATGGGTGCCATTTCATCCACGCAAAGGCAGTGCCCTCCCACTTGAACAAACCCCCAAGGTTAGAATGGCAAATCGTTTGTATGCAAATACATCCTTTAATATCCAGTACCAGTTTAATTTCAACATTGTGCAATTTGCTATTACTGTTTGGGTTATCTGTTGAGGGCATTGAGCAGCTTCGCACACTGAGGTGGTGTTTGCTGCAGATGTCCAAAGTTGACCTTTCTTAAGGTGTCAAGGCTGTGAGGTTTATTTGCGGCCTACTACACCCACCAGGAATTCTCTCAAATGACCTCAGTAGTTGCCCTGGGGGCAAAGATGTGTGGAGTTTTAAGGTGAGGGTGGGTGAGATTGTAAAGGTGCTTCATGCACTCTGTATTATTTTCTAGTCTGGCACTCTATTGATTTGTATGACTCATCTCCTCTCTGCATTGTTGGTGCTTCACAGTGTCCTTCAAGTATTGTATCACTATTACCTGATATACTGGAGAAAGTATTGCAACACTAGTGATAAGTCTGGGCTAAAACACCCATAGCCCTGTTCTTCAAGGCAACCAAGTCCTATTGGTAGGAAGAAAAGGAACCCCAGGCTAGGACTAGGAACTCCATTTGGGTTTTTTTCATTTCCATTCAGTTAGTGTTAGTTGACGGTTCACAAATTTGGTCTATGTGGTGCCAAATTTTATCGTTCTTCTTCCTATCAACAGCACTCAGTGACCTCAAACAACAGGGCTGTGGGTTGATATACCCCTGACTTATCCTTTAAGAGGACAATGATACATTGTAATTGCATCTAATTGGTTTGGAGTATGATATTAGTAGTATTAGTGTGTTGGTAAGGAATAGTCGATAGGAATCCAATAGGAATGTGTGGCATTGGACTCACTGTTGTAATTACAGTGTCCCATTGGCCCAATACTTTAAGACCAGTCATAGTAAAGCAACCAAGGAAATATTGGAACAAAATGTTTTGAAACAGTCAACATTTCTCTCTCTACAAATAGGGCTCAGGGTGTATTTTAATCTATGGAGGAGAGCCTTAGTGGTTGAGATTAAAAAACTGAATTTGACATGAATATTTGGGTTTTTTTGCCCTCAAGGTTCACTGTCTACAAGCTCACACATCAACTGACAAGAGCAAGGTAAGCAGCACGTAGCTGAACCAGAAATGAAGAGGCAAGCACACACACACACACACACACACACACACAAAAAAAGCATCCTTCATCCACTGTCAGTGCCTGTCTTCCTTGTAAGTCCTGTAGAGATCAAGATATTACATTTTAGAGAGGCCCTCGGGCAGTTTGAGAGAAGTGTTTGTCTCAAACATGCATTCGCTCAAATTGCAGTCATTTTTACTACCTAAACATGACCCTGAGGCAAGAAAGCACTTCAAAGGGGACCAAAGAGGAAAGACACACACAGATTCTCAGAGTACAGATGTAAGTTCATAAGCTCCTGGATTGTACATGCTGGAGAAATGGGAGTTGAAACCTCACAGGTGGCGGCAGTAATGAAAATAATTAGAGCTAGTTCTCAGGCGTCTTTCTTATCTCTCTCTCCCTCTCTCCCTCCCCCCTCTTTGTGTCTGTCTCACTCTAATATTCTCCTCTGGTTTAGTCAATGAGTAATTGATCTTAGGTAGAAGAGGTGGAGTATTTCTTTTCAACAGTTAAGTGTGAAAGGCTGTTTGGTCTTGGTTCTGACACTGGGGTTAAAATGTACAATAACACTGGCCAATGAGTGCTTTAACATGCACATGTCTGTGTTAACAATTGAAATTCAAAGCTGAAGATCATTTGATGTTCTTAAGTGTGAAATGGCCAAATATAGGAACCCAACATACAGTACCACTTGAAAGTCTGAATTGTCTGAAACATGAACACATAATTCAACAGACATATTTCATTGAACTAAACTAAACTAAACTAAAGTTGCTTTGTGATAGCAGTTAGACTATTGCATGATTAGCATCTAACAGAATAGCAGATGAACGTAGTATCATCATAGACTGCAAGGGTCAAATCCGACCAGGAGCAAGATAAAGGCAGATGTTATTTCCATGTGTAGTTTTTACCCAACCATCAGAAAGTTCACACCCTTAAAGTAACTTTCAAACTTTCATTTGGCTGTAAATGAAATCTATTGAGTTTCACAAACCTGAGTGCAACATCTAAACATCATCAATAATCATACCACTGGAACGTCCACACTGGGGGAAAAAGCATTACACACAGAGGGCCAAATAAGGATAAATATCCGTTATTGATATTATTTCCTCGTGATGCATACTCACCCATGGGATGAAAAGTGGACCTACTCTGCTGTACTATCCGTCACAGGAGAAGAGACCTATTCCAACAAACACCTCCCACAACCACCCACCACACACACACACACACACACACATATGCATGCAAACACACACTTCCACCATCAATGCACAAAGGCCCTTTGGCAGTCTACCCAGCACTTTAATGAAAATAAAACATTTGTTCTTTGATTCTGCTCTCTCTCTCTCTCTCGCTCATACACACACACACACACACACACATACACATACACACACACAGGCGCACACACACAGGCACTTGCTTGCACACATATACACATTCACTTTTAGAGGCTTCTGCTATATGCTAGCTAAAGACTCATGATAAATTGCCAGTGTAGGAAAGCTAACTTTAGCCCCTAATGGCTTGAAATATGCTAGCGCCATTCTTTCACGGCCAAGCCAAATGATCCTCCTTGTCGATTTATCAAGCAGATTTCACGTCTTGGCCCCTGCCTTTTAAAGCTGTTTGATAAATGTTGCTTTTATTTGGCTTTCATCTGTCTTCTCACTAAGTATCTGCTAGCGACAAATGCTTGTTTGGCTTTGCATTGAAATTTGTTGACCCTTCAAATGATTTTGGATTACAGTGGGTTTGAAAGTAATGACATGCTGGAGATGATTTAGTTCACATAAGTACTATACATGCCTAGATGGTACTTAATAATTACATACCACTGGTGTAATTTTATCTCTAAGCAGCCAAGCAGTATCAACATAGCTAGTTTCACTGGCTTGGCTCCGTTCAGTTAGTGTTAGTTGCCAATTTGCTACTCAGTCTATGCTGTACCAAATGTACCTGTTATTTTCGCTACCAACAACACCTGGTGACCTTGAACAATAGGACTATGATTGGAAGTGCTCTGGGTTATTGCTTTAATGACAGTTAATTATGAACAAGGTTTCACATGTAGGACACATAAGCAAACATGTGTACATCACAGAAAAACGATACAGTCATTTGGAGCTCTAGCTTTCTGTAGCAGAGCCTATGATTTGGCTCTACCTACAGTCACATGTAACATTCAGATTGTAGATTCATTTGACCCCCTAACCCTTTAAAAGGTTATGTTGTGTCTCCGGTGTTTGAATATATGAACAGCTGTTAACCTGCAGCTGAAAGGAGCAGCAGTTTAATGTGCCCTGTCAAAGGTGTCAGAGGTATCTTCTGCCACTGTCACTCCTTTGCAGCTGAGAATTGCCTTTATATCTTGTGTTGTGCTGCTAAAGTGTTTTGGATGTAGCCTTTCATAAATCTTAAGCCTTTGCAACATATGAGCCTTTCAACATAGCTCTCTTTTAAAAAGAAATGTAGTATTGTAATACTGTAATATGTAATATTTATGTGAGAAAAAAAAAATCCAAATCCATATATCCTCTGTGGGCAGCTTACTGCAAGTGTCACGCGATTTGAAATACATTAAGTATCTCATTTTCCTTGCTATTTTTTTCTGTCCCAGAAAATGACCTTGGTGACGATGTGTTTTTCGCTGTTTATTTCATTATTTCTTTTCGGTGCTCTTGGAATATTTCCCACAACATTCAAAATAGGCAATTTTATTTTGACAGCAATTTGTATGTAAAGCGAGGCAAAAGGAAGCTCCCTGGCTGGCTTGGCTCCGTGATATTTGCTGATGCTGCTTTTCTTTCTGGAACAGTCCGAGACATCCCCAGTGTGGATTGAAAAGGGGCAGGGGGAAAGGGAGCTTACATTTTAAAAGAATACGAAAGAGGAGGAGGAGGAGGAGGGAGTGGGGGTGGAGAAGAGAAAAAAAGAAAGCAAAGAACGGCAGCATCTCCTGACTCAGTCGCAGTGTCATTGCTTGGCGCTCCCTCTCTGTGGTAATATAATTCCTAATTTTTGAGCACTGTATGCAATTTTATAAAGAAAAATGAAATTGCTTCACCCACCCCTGCTCCCACCCCCACCCCCCTTAACCAACCACTCTCCCTCCCAGCTGCTGTCTCTCTCTCTCTCTCCCTGTTGCTCTTCCTCACACTAAATCATATTCATCCAGCTTATTTGCGGGTATATTAAGCCAAAAGCTACCACACAGAGCATTTTGGATGCATCATGTCTGCTAGCCGCAGGCTCTCCCTGCCTTACCTAGCCTGATGGAAACATCACTTCTGGACATCAGCTAATTCAGAGCAGTGTAGGCAACACCTTTCTTGTCTGTTTTGGAAATAGCATGAATAAGCAAATGAGGTCTTATGACTTGGTGTTTCTCTGGCAAGGCAAGGAAAAGTGTGGGCTCACTGATTCTGGTGTTTTCACCTGAGGGTTTTCGATGCTAAATCTTAGCTGAAGGAAGCTAATTCCTCCGGCTACTATGAATAACAAATGTGTTGTGGTGTGAGTGCTTACCTTAGCATGGGCAGCTATTGCAACTATTTCTATTGTAACTCACCGGAGAAGTGTCATAGGGCTTGGGTTGATAGTGATGGCTAGCGCCCTCTCCTCACCTCACCACATTCTTCCACCTTCCAACACACACACACACAGAATATGATGGATCAATCGCAGGTCATTTGCGCCACTGTAGACCACAAGGGCCTTGACTTCAGCACCCCCTCTGCGTGAATCTGACAGCCTACATCCATCATGCGTTTACACTGCTGACAACCAGGAAAGGTATTAAAGGGTTTTTTGTACAGTATTTATGGCTATTTGAGACTTTTCCAATGATAATAGATCACAGTGTCAAGGCTGTGTTAGATTGCTAGTTTACTGACAGCAAAGAAGTTTTGGAATCGTGAACATTCCTGAGCTGAAGTCATAGGTCTCCTGTTTATCTTTTATTTGGGGTTTTGGGTTTTTGTCTTGGCTTTTGCAAGCACTCCACTTAACAATGTCGCACCAGTGTAATGCATGCATCCATTAGTTTGCCTTTGATTTCCAGCATTTAAAGGAGAAATGTGGTGTGAATTAATCCATAGCCCTGTTGGTCGAAGTCACCAAGTGCCTCTGGTAGGAAAAAGATTCTGCTAGATTTGGTCATTTGAAAATTTGATACATAGAACAAATAGTGAACCGGCAGCTAACACTAACTGAATGGGGCACAGTAACTTAATTTCAGGTCCTATGCCCCATTTTATTAATGTTAGCTGCCAGTTTGCGATTCAGTCTATGTTATCAAATTTTCTCATTCTTTTTACTACAGACAGCACTTAGTGACCTCAGACAGCAGGGCTATGCATTGAATTGCTCCAGAATTGTCCTTTAAGGTAGGCAGAAATAACCAGGATTAAGGTGAGATATACACCTAAAGATCATCTCCAGTGTTTACAACAGTGTAGAGCAAGCTGCATGTTCATGGTAGCATCTTCTGTGCTATATCTTTGTGTGGTACATTGTGGAGAATTCTAATAGCCTGCTATGGAACCGCTAACTAGAAACTTGGTGGTGGTGATGTTTGGCAAGTTTGGGGTGTGAGTACTGAGTGTTTTGAGAGACTGCCACACAGCGGCCAGAAAGGGGTACGGAAGGGGGGGGGGTGTCCCCCGCCAGCCCCCTGAGGGAAGTGACAGATTAGATTTTTGCAGCACGCACTGTGCTGGAGCAAAAGCTGCTCTCTAAACGCATTTCGGCACTACAGCAAGCTTTAAGCAAATGAGTGGTTATGGAACAGAGTGAGATCACTCTCAAGTTCAAATAACCTCCAGCAGAGAGAAAGATAGTGCTCTTTCTTTTTTCAGCCTTAAGAGAGAGAGAGGGGAGGAGGAGGACAGAAAAAAAGGTTTACTACTATGATTAATCAAAAAAAGATTTTATTACCTGTTAAAATCCATCAGTGTTTTGGGGCATTCTGAGATCGGGGCTTGTGGTGCAATTACAGACACTTTAATAATTCAGGAACACAAATGAAAAACATGAGGATATTAATCTATACCTTTTGATACACTGGATTGCATTAGATACGAACCAAAGAGATAAACACTTATGCCCCTGAGGAGCTTTCAGCAAGAGCCTGTCAATCAATTATTCACCTCTAAATTAAATACCAAGTGATTGTGAAAGGTGTCTTTAGAAAAGTCAGCGCTAGGCTGAGCAGAAATCATTTGAAAACTACTATCATTGCCTTTAATCAGAGCCTAAACCTCTGTCAATATGCTAATAACATGCAGCAGGTTTTTGTCTTACTTATAGCTGATAGAGGGAATTAAGGGTAAGACGTAAGGAAAGATAGAAAGAAAGGGTATACATATGAACACATATAAGAATACTTTGAAAAAGAGTGGAATGCTGTTTTGCACTGATGCCTGCACTTTCTGTATGTATTAGCTAAATGAAAGCAACTACTGAAAAGACTTCTCTAAATTCCTTTAGAGATACCATGGCATTTTCTAGGGTTGAGCAGTCAAATAAAAAAAGTGAAACTCAAAGCTTAAATTCAGACAATGCACATCAAAATTGCAATGTTCACACAGCATGTAAACACATCAACACTGATTAGACTAAACTCAGAGGAGACCAAATCTTATTTGGTGTATTTTTAAAAGAGACATTTTATAGGATAGCAGCACAACATCACATGAGGGTGTGTTTCAAATGTCAAGGGCTCCAAGAGACAATGAATGCAGTAAGCAATGTAAAGCTGTTGGAACAAAAACTTCAGTCAGGCAGCCGGTGATGGTGGACTATCTACATGTAGTGAAGATTTCTTTTGCCACTGTTGGCTCGTTCTCCATCTAAATTAGGTTAAAATATATCTGAGGTTTATTACACATGAATACCTAAGAACAGAGTGTAAAATGATCAAATTTAACACAAACTCAGTGCTTTGCACACTGAAAGCAAGACCCATGTGGAAAATATAGAAAACCTGGTTGCTTTAACTTTCTCTACTCCTGTGATAGGGAGTATCCAGTGTACAGACGCATTATCCAGTGCCCTTATTTCTGAACTGGGTTTCATAGCCTTCTCTTGGCCATCTCCTCTCTTGAGAATGGGGTCTGCAGGATTGATCAAACTGAATAAACCTCAGTTGACACACTTTATGTTATTTTATTTCATTTTTGCTGGGGGAGGCTCCAGCGTATTATGTGGCTGAAGAAAAGCGGGGCAGCAGGGGCAATGGCGGTTGTCTGCCTCCTGAGCAACCTACCCTGTTAACTAGTTCCAGCCTCCAGAAAGAAGCCGCCTTTCAAAGAATTCACAATCATCCAGCTAACCGCAGCAAAATAATGCCTCGCCATAAAAATTTCATGCTGTGTCGCTCGTCTTCGCCAGTCTCTCGCACTCGCTCGTTCCTGCATTCATTCACTTATATATTTATTTTGTGACACCTCCCACCCTGCACACACAACACACACACACACACACACACACACACACACACACACACACACACACACACCATGTTGCTGTGCAATCACAGGAGCCAGAATGCTGCCCATTGTTTTTTTTTTTTGTATTTTATTTTGTCTTCCTCCTTTGCTTGCTTTCCTTCACCCCTTTTCTAAATGTGTTACAGCTGGCAGCATCAATAATGCATGTGATCTTTATTTATTTTATTGAGTGTTTTGCACCACTGAAAAAGGCCCTTTGTGAAGGGTCATGGACATGGAAACAGACAGAGCAGAAAAATGAAAAGAAAATGGAGAGAGATATGGAGAGGGAGCGTGAACAAACTAGACAGAGAAAGAAAGAGAGAGAAAGGGGGGATGGAGAGAGAGAGCGACAAGGAGCATGGAGTTGGTAGTAAATTGGGCTCATGGAAGCACTGGTAATTCTAGAGGCTAGAAGAGGCCTCTGCTGAGCCTATGAAGGACAGGCTTTGCCATGGGCCACTGATCGGTTGTGGATTCACTTGGAACGAGCATTCACTTCCCCATCTAACAGACCCCCTCGCCCTTTCCCTAACCACAAGAAATTGTAAAAAACCACTGAAAAAAAAGCATGGGTCTATGTTTATGTGTGTGTACTGGATATATGTGTGTGTGATAGAGAGAGAGAGAGAAAGAGTATACAGTAGACATTTCTAGAAACTGTGTGTGTGTGTATGTGTGTGTACACAGTATACATTGAGGAGTTCAGACTAGGAAAGAGTTCACAGTGTGGCGAGGGAGAAGCACAGAGGAGATCGACAGTGACATTCTCCAGCTGATTAATTAAGCCAGGCGGGATGGAGGAATGGAACCAGGGGCCCCCCAGACACCAGCACTCGTGTGTGTGTGTGTGTATTTGTGTGGGTGGGTGTGTGTGGGTGTGTGTTGGGGGGGTGGACAGCAGGAGAGTAAGTGCTCCGGTTGGGGGTTTGTTTTTGGAGACAGCTGGGTGTGATGGAGGGGAGGTGGGGGAGAGAAAGAGGAGATGGGAGGGAGGACATGTGGAGGATGTGTGAGATGGTAGGAGGCTGAAAATCCTCCAATGAAAAAAAAAAATAAAAGAACAGAAAAATAAATAAACTACTAATAAATGATCAAAATAAATAACAGATGAGGAGGTCTCCTTCTCTCCTCCCGCTCCTCATTAGCCCTTCCACTGCTAGCACTAACCGCTCATATAAAAGCCTGCTTGGTGCTTTAGATCTCCATGGCTATTCTGCGCACGCTGGGTGCTAGCTAATGCAGCGATGTTTTATTGAAAAGCGTCAGGGTGGGCCGAAGTATGAATTTGACTCCAACACAACTGCTCTGCCCAAGTTGTGCTCCGATTTCTTTTCTTTTGTTGGTTTTTGAATTGTTGTTTAATTTTGTGTGTGATTAAGAATGTTGAAGAGCTGGCTGTATATATATGTTGTTGTTAACCATTAGGAAAAAAAAACATTTCAGAGATAATTAAGTCCCTATTTTCGGTCATCTAGAAAGTAATAACACAAATTTGAGCACATTCACAGAGTCACAAAAGTGGCTATATGTCATTGTGTGTGAACTAGTACTGTGGTTTTTAAACACATTGGCACCTAATTAAAAAAGTCTCATCTCCATTTTTATCACAATAAACCCAAAGATAAAATCAAGTTGATTGTTCTTTTGACTGTGAGTACATCTATAAAGAGCGCCATTATTTTTTAATTAAATTTAATTAGTTGGACAATTATCACACAATCCAAGTAGAGGGGGAGAAAAACAACAAAAAGGCTGGATGGACTGATTCATAATGGGTTACTTCCAAAGAATGGTGCAATTATGCTGGTATTGACCGTATACTCTGATAATTGAACTTTGGAAAGGAAGAAAAATCAATTGTAATCAGAGGATGTGATGTCCTTAGTGTCCATTTTGGGAGGCCTCCTATTTCTCAATCTGCTCCTTTGCCATCCACCTTCTGTGTGGCAGTGGTGCTGGCCAAGGCAAAATAATCATCCTATACCAATCCTGGCACTTTGCTGTCCTGTCCAGTCATCCAGCGGACAGCTTTGTCAAAGTGCTCTTCTTTCCTCATCTCCTCCCTTCTATTAGTGCCTGACCCTCGTTTTTTTTTTTTTCCCAAGCTCAACACTTTGGTCTCTTTTTCTTCTGTGTGGATCCACATTCATTTGATTCCACTACCAACAAGAAGAACAAAACCTACCTCATCACTCTCGTGTGGTATATTCAGTCACAGTTTAAATTAAGGCTGGGTGTCGAGAACCGGGAATCGAGTAGAAGCGAGAATCGAATGCTTCAGTTCACTGGAATCGTATCCTTCTGACATTATCAATGCCTATTGTCAATGCCGGCATGTTTTTCAGGCATTGGTCAATGGGTCTTTCTGAATACTAAATTGAAATAGATAACAGTTCTACTTGGTTTCCCTCATTCTAATAAGCTAGAACACCTTCTTAACAGAAAGGAATTGGTAAGAGAATTGATAAAGAATTGGATAAGCAGAATCAACACTGGCAGTTATACTGATAAAATCCTATCAATTCCAAACCCTAGTCTAATGATGAGTTCTTCTGTGACTCTCTGAAAGAGCTATATGAGTCAGAGGTCAAAAGTCAAAAGTCAAAGTCAAAGTCAGCTTTATTGTCAAAAGCCATATCTACAGGTTGCACACATAGGATTTGAAATTACAGCGCCCCCTAGGCCCACAGTGAACAATAAACATCTTATAAACAATATCTATATAATGACAATAAATATAGTGACAAAGCTTAACAATATACACATAGCAAGGACAATATACACATAGCAAAAAGTACAAATAGGCTTGTATATAATACAAATAAGTGAGATACCCAATACACAGTGTGTAGCGTAATAATGCTCAAATGGTGTCGTTTAAGCAGCAGTGTCATTTGTTGTAGTGCAAAGAAGAGAAGTGTACATTCAGTTACTGTGCATCCAATTACTGTGGAGCAGTCAATGACACTCTTAACATTCAAGACTGTTGTCATTAAGTATTCATGATACATGTCATGATATGTTTATGACAGGTTCATGTCACTCTTATGTCGACACCCTCATCTAAAGATGTGGCCTGTTGGTTAGGGCTTCTGGGCCTGAAACCAAAGGGTTGCCGGTTTGATCCCCGACCAGTACATCCACGGCTGAAGTGCCCTTGAGCAAGGCACCTAACCCCTCACTGCTCCTTGTTAGTGTGTTCTTCACCTCACTGTGTGCTGTGTGTTTCACTAATTCACGATCGGAATAAAGGCAGAGACCAAATGTCCCTCACAGGATCAAAAGACTAAACTAGAATCCACTATGTATGGGCTCTGACTTGATTTTGAACACAGTCATAGCTGATTCTGATTCTCTATTAGCCCCTTAAAACCGTCTCTCCACATGCTCACAAATCTTCTCATCTACTCTCGGCCCAAATGTAGTGTGATTTAATGACCACAATCCCAGTCTCTTGCTGCTTGTCATATTGTAATGACAGCCCAATTGCCAACATTTACAGCTCTAGTTTATACCAGTATTAAAATGTCCCCCCACAAAATATCAGTCTCATTAAACAGCCAGTGTGAAGGGATCTCCACTAATCAATGTTTTATTATAATGTACAGTGTGGAACAATACTGTTTGTTGCCCTGTGGCTTTGCCAAAGATGCTTTGAGAGTTCTCCTTTTGATTTGCTGTGGCACTTGCATGGGTAAAGGAGGAGGGGAGAGTGTAATATGGCATTGTATTTTGTGATCATATTCCTCTCCCCCTCTCTCTCTCTCTCTCTCTCTCTCTCTCTCACACACACACACACAGGACTTGATAAAAGTATGTGACAAATGCAGTTACTCATTCCCTCATCCATGATTAACTCAAAAAGCATGCCTCCAATCTCATTATTAAGATATTACTTTTTGAGTTTTGACTTTACGCTTATGACACCTAAACTTTATTGTCACACTGTGAAAGAGGAAAGTGAATTAGAGCCTGCTGCAATAGCCCAAGGGTGTGTGTGTGTGCGTGCGTGTGTGTGTGTCTGGGGGGGGGGGCATGACAGATGTAGGTACAAATTTCTAAAAAAAAAAAGAGATGATTATGTGTGTCAATACATTTGGAAGCTTTTCTATTTCCTCCTCCTGTCAGCTGAGACCCTTAACCACGAGACCCTTAAGCATGAGAAAAGTTTTTTGAGAGTTGTGGTGAGCAAAACATCCCCTCAGCACGAGCTTACTGGTAAAGCTTTCAATTCTTTCTTTGTCCCTTCCCCTCCTTCAGTCAATCCACTGGAGCTCCATCCACTCTCATGGCTAGGTAAACCACTAGACTGAGCACCTCTCAGTGCCATGCTCAGGATTATGAAAAGATTACACTTTCGTTCTCTCCTTCGCTCTCTCCCTCTTCCCACCGTTTCTCCGTGTTCCTACTGAGAGCCTTACTGACTTAAGGAACTCTATGAGAAAAAGAAAGTGAGGGAAGATGTTGAGGGATAGAGAGAGAAGGAGAGAGAGAGATCCCCTACAATCCCCTAAAGGCTAATAAATTGGATGATCTTGTTCAAAGGAATACTAATGGGTGGCTAAGGTCAGAAAAGAGAACCAACCCTCACCAGACCACTTCAGGAGCTTCGTATGATTATTTTTCACCTTGTTAGGCCCAATACTGAGAGGGGAAAAGAAAAGGGGGCTGGAGGGGCCTTAGCAGGCCAAGCTCGCTAATCAATAACGAGGATGGTAAGGGAAGAAGTGAAGCGTGGCTACAAACCAGCGGCAGGATATGGAAGCAAGCTTTGGAGGGTATCGGCTTGTGTTAGCGCCTGGCGCGCCGTTGCCGGGCGGACTGGCTTTGAAATAATTGGCCCAGCCTCTTGCCGGTGTGGACGGATCAAGAGTCATCGATGTGAGATCTACTGTTCTGCTGCCGGAGCAGAGGGGTGAGTTATTCCATGTGACCTGCCGTAGCAGCCCACGCTCCCTTTCACTCACACACACACACACACACACACACAGAACAGAATACAGAAACTTGCAACCTCTCTACAAGCTGAACACACTCTAGTATGTGATCACTGGATGGTTCTTAGTCTACGTTACAGTTTGTATTTGCTGAGACCCTTGTGTGTTGTTTACTTGGAAGAATGCAGAATTATGCTTGTTGTAGGTAGGTAGATACAGTAGGTAGGTAGGTTGGTTGGTTAGTTAGTTGGTTGGTTATTGATTGCAATTGTAAATTCACTTGTCCCTATAGAGTTCCACATCAAAGCAATATGGGTCCTGGTAATAACTGTTAGTAGGCGGACTGCATTTGTCTCTGAGACAAAAAAAAACAATCTAGCACTGCAGGTCTGATGGAGACATGTACTGTAACAGAAATTGCATAATGGCGTTGAAAACTATGGTTCATCTATCTGTGACATCTAGAGTTAGTGTGAAAGACAACACTGTTGAATCATCAGAAACTGTCAACAACCAATTATCACGCTAAGTGAAACTCACACGCCCACACAGGTCTCCAAGATGGACACCAACGAGGATTTGGTGGGTGAGGGGTGTCACAATTGTGCTCTGAATGGAGGATTTGGTGGGTGAGGGGTGTCATAATTGTGCTCTGAATGGTGTCAACAAAAATGCCACCTTTTTCTGGGCAATCCATTATACATTCAAACACACACACACACACAAACCTTAGGAGGACCTAAACTGAACCAATTATTTTCTATTCGGCATAGAGAGCCTCTCACATGAAAGAAAGAAAACAAGCAATGCTTTACCCTTTTTTTCCTAATACTCGTTCAGACTTCCTTCATGCCATTTCTTTTCTCCCTCTGTCTCTGAGTTTTGTCTTTCTCCACACATCACTCTCTCCCTCCCACTGTAGTGTCAGAATCAAACCCACTGACGGGCAGCGTTGGCATGGGGACATTACAGTGGCCACGATAATGTGTGTGTGTGTGTTTGTGTGTGAGTGTGAGAGAGCGAGAGAGAGAGAGAAATTGAGTTGATTGTGTACAGGAATGCAGGGCTCTGAGTGTGTGCAGTAGACAGGTCAAAATAAAAGCCCCAGGGCGAATGGTGTCTGCATTCTCAGTTCAATGAAATCTATCCAAGAAGTCTGTTTGGACATCATGTACTAGGGAAATTTCACTTCTAAAGAGGATTTAAGGCCCCCATCTCCCCTGACAGTCCACAAATCAATGGTCAACTCAACCTCAGGTCACCCAGGCCAACAGCCTGTGATGGGCATTGATGTAAATGTGCACAACCTCAACATGCGCCCAAATGGACACACACACACACGCATGCACACGCACACACACACACACCATGTCCAGTTGTTCCCCATGTCGTCCCTCCATTTGATTAAGCACCACACTCCCCATCACAATTAACCCCAGTCACATTACAGATCACCTTTCCCCTCTTCTTCATACATTAGACTCTCTCTCTCTCGGTGTCATACTGATGCACATGGCACACACACACACACACTACTCCTCTTTTCTTTGCATATTACACACATACACAGACATATGCACACACACACACACACATACACCCATACACCCCACCCCTTCCCTTCATATATTATGTACATGCACATGCACACGCACATACACACACACCTCCCCTTTCCTTCACATTGTATACTCACACACACACCTCCCCTTTCCTTCACGTATTATACACATACACAGACATACACGCACGCAAACACACACACACACTCATCTCCCCTTTCCTTCACGTCGTATACTCACACACACACCTCCCCTTTCCTTCACGTATTACACACGCACACACACACACACCTCTGAGGTGGAGGTACCGTTGCTGCTGCTGCTCCTTGCTTGGTCCTTGGCTCCGTGCCTCCCCTTTGGCTGCCTCCTAAGCGGAAGGGAGGGCCCAGCTAATGATGATGATGATGATGATTAGGCCTCCACTTCTGATCAGACCATCACACAACTCAACCTCCCCAGGGGACACAGCAGGCTCACACACAGGTCCAGGGGACACCTCCACGGCTCTCCACGTCTTTCATGCAGTGGTGTCATAACACCGATAAGATGCTTTAGAGTTGTAAAAAAAAAACAAAAAAACAAGCAAAGTGTAATAATCACCACAAACCAGCTTCACTTAATTACAGTCATATGCAATCAGTCTAAAGTGAAGTATATGCAATTAGATTTGCCATGCATACTTTAAACACAGTCATTCCAAGCACTTGCAGTATAATTATGTATTTGCAATATTAGATATTAAAGACAAAACTAAAGTGTAACCTTGGCGGAGCCTCCGCGGGAGTGTCAGCGGTGTTTTCGGGAGCCCAGAGAGGTTGTTCCCGTGCAGCTGGCGAAAGATGAAAGCATTGTGCATGAGAGGCCGCGGCTCCTCTAGAGTGCTTTGAGAGGGAATGTATGCAGACGTGCCACATCACTCTCTGACATGCCCCTGTGTCCTGGTGCACGGTCTAGGAGACACACACATCAAAGTGGTATAAGATGGTACACACACACATATATATTATGCAAACACACACACACACACACACACGCATTCACACATACACACAAAGGCACGCACATACACATGCACAGACACACACATCCAAACATGCAAGCACACGAACATACACAAACACACACACACACATATACACACAAACTCTCTCTCTCACACACACAAACAGGACTGTGTGTGAGTGTTGTGTTTGTTGGTGTGTGTCTCTGCCTGCTTTCTTGCATGTGCGCCTAAAGGCTGTGCATATGTGGCTGCATCTCTGCCTGTGCATTTATGTGATTGTTTATCACATTTTGCCTTTCATTTCATCCCTCCATCCCCCCCCCCCATCCTTCCATCGTACCCTCCCTCTCTCTCTTTCCCTTCCTCTCTCTTTTTGTCTTCCCTTGACTTAAAAGGGCCAGTGGGCATGCGTTTGATGTTTAAAAGGTGCTCCACAGTGGCAATAGAGTGCTGAGTTTGCACCGGCAACTAAAGATAGATAGACTAAGTGGAGGAGGCGGGATGGAGAGAACAGAATGAGAGAGAGAGAGGGACTACTTACTGATGAGAGCAAGGAGGCTTCGGAGTGGTACACTGTCTGTACGCTCTTTGAGAGTCGGCCAGGAGAGCGGAGCCTTTCAGTAATGATGTGTGCTGTAGCCTGTGTGTGCGGCTCCACACACAGAGAGACGGAAGTATAGCTCAGCTCTCTCTATATTGCTAAATGCCTACAAGATTGAGGCTCTGTAGGTAAAAGCCAGATCAATGTGGAGAGATGCAAGGTGAGGCTTTAGCACAGATTGGGGCTGTCATGCTGCCCTGTAACCTGTAACCTGTAATGATGGGAAGAGATATAGAAGTAGGATATTGTAGGAAGAGACTACAGAATGACTCCCAATGACGCCCACCCCTACTCCAGAGCCTTCAACCCTCAAAGACTTAACCAGCATGAGTCAACATCCCAATGTTACTTTAAAGGTAAAGCCTGTGATTTTTGTACGTATGGAGCTCCCCCTACAGTTGTGTGTTTGTTTGTTTTTTTTAATCAATAAAGTCTCACCAATTCATGTGGTTTGCAAGCCACTGAATAGGAGCCAGCGATTGTAAATAAATAAGAGTTATGTTAACTGACAAGGTAATGAACATGAACCATTAACGTGATTATGAAACTGATAAATTAAACGTTGTCTAGTTTTCCTTAAAGAGGGTTCAGGGCAGGGACATGTTGTGGGTTGATGGTGCCTGTTTCTTAGGTGGTAAATGCTGCCTAGACATTCTCTCTATCTTCCATTAGAAGAGGGATCTCTCTCTCTCACTCTCTCTCTGTAAGCAAAGTGGTTCTAAGCCTCGAGCTGTTTTGCATGCAGACCAAGCAAAAAGAAGCATTATGGAGACAGGAAATTTTGCAAGAGTAAGTAAGCCGATGGGCATAAATCCAGAGAGAGAGAGAGAGAGAGAGAGTATTAGTTTGATCTGTCAAAATAAGTCCCTTTTGTGAAGAACCACTGTGGCTCCAGATGCTGAAATCGATTAGTTGACTTCCTAACTTTGGGAGTAAGCATTATACACACACTGGCAGTACTGAGAGAGTATGCTAAGTCTAATTTCAGCCATGTACCCAAACACATGCCTAATGTACCATGTAGCATAGACCTCCAAAAATAACCCAATTCAAAAACTCATCCCCTCAACATCTCCCCCAACACAAAAAAAGACAAAATAAAACCCTCTCTCAAATAAATAAATAAACCAATAAATAAATAAATAACTAAAACTCTTGCGTAGTCGCATGGCGTATATTTACTGGTGTTTTCTTTATGTTTTCCTGATACTTACAGATATTAATGCAGGGATGCATTAGGAAACGTGAAATGCTGACATATCACCACAACGTTCCTCCCTTTATCCCTTCCGGACTGCTGATCCTCTCTCTTTCTCTCTCTCTCTTTCTCTCTCTCTCTCTCCCCTTCTCTCCCACTCGCAATGTTTCAGCAAGTTTATGAGATGAATAAAGTGTTTTGAGTGGGTCCATTAGTTTAGATCAAAGTTGTTCAATTCAATTAAAACAGTTACGTTTGGAGTCAGACCCCTCCCAAAAAGTTGCAGTTGATTTCTTATGAGGACATTCGATGTGAGCTTTTCACTCGTTTATCTCCCCTCTCTCTTTCTCTATGTCCTTCTCTGCCAATTGGACTTTGAAGGCACATAAAATATACATTCCATGACAGGACAGGACAAGTACAGTTTTTTTCTTCCCTTCTTTCTTTGGCCCCTTTCGGAAACATGGCATCCAATTAGCTTTGAAGGGGACTGCTGTCCTGTCAGTGTCATTAATTTGCACCCCAGACGGTGTTATTCGGGCACCATGCCGTCACATAATGAATGTAATCAACAGCAATTAAAGAAAATGGCCGCTAATCATTTGACGCCATGACAAATCCTGGCGTCAGCGCTCTGTTAGTGCCTGTTTACATACCCGCTGTTTAAGAGTTGAGCCGCTTCAGCAAAGCCTTTGCAGGGCACAAAGTCATGTGCAGGGTAACTATGCTGCAGTCTAGCTGCAATAACACCTTATTCAAACATTTCCATCCTTAGGCAGCCATAATCAAGTGGGTGCCATGCTTTGCCATATCACCACAATGCTGCTTGTGAGTAGGGCCGGGTCCTGGCATAGGGCGACAAATTTCAGGAGGGCATCGCAATGCATTTCTTTGTATTTTTCTTTAATCTTTCACTTGTATTTCTAGAAAAGAGCGGGCAAATCTTAAATCTGGCTGTGGGCAGCAGAAAGACTTGAGCCGGCCCTACTTGTGATCTTATGAGCTGAGGGAGAGTGAGGTGAATTTGGTGGGGACTTACTCCTTACTCCTTGAGAGGAGTAAGACTTATTCTCATCATCCTGTCCACACAAAGTGTAGCTTGAGAATGTTCCATTTCCACGCTGTGTGACAGTTAGGCGTTTATTGAACAGGCTAATGAAGTGCAGGCATAATTCAAGCATATTAGTAAACATTGTCTGCCACTGTTGTCTGAGGAGTCAGTCTGCTGTCATACTCACTGTCTGAGAAGATTTGTGTTTAACATGTTTTTTTGTGGCAGAATATTTCAGATTCAGAGGTAATTAAAGCTTCTAGGTACGTCGTGAAATATGGGCTCGGGGGTAAAACACATTTGAATTCCATGCTGTACAGCCCTCGAAATCTCATTGAATCCATGAGCGGGGCCATGCTATGTTAATGTGAATCTGTTAAAGGTGACTGGCATGCTTATTTAAAGCTGAGCCGATAATGCTTGCTAAATAAAATAACAAATCCACATATTTGGCTAATGTGACTGAAACACTGAGAAGCTTTGTATTAATGCCCCGTACAAGCTTTTAAATAATAGGGGAACTGGTCTGGGTAAAGTAGAGGTGTACACTGGTGAGAACTGCCGAAATAGCAAAAATAATTTATCATAGCATCAGAATACACCTCCTGGATTTGTACTTTCTTTCTGCCTTTTTTTTTTTAATCAACAGTTTATACCGCTGAAGTTTTAAACCTCACCAAATGTAATGCAATTACTGAGAGCAAATTAAATGTTCTTAAAGTCGACTTCTTAAGCTCAGATTAAACATTTATTGCAAGGATGATGACAAGTCTTTCTTCCCTTGCCTTCATTCCTAGAACCACTTACACTGCAATTTCATTTAACAGTATTTAATATTTACATATTAAAAGGCTTGTGGCGAGAGGAGAGAACAGGGTACGGGACAAAAGGAGGCAACCACTAAGCTGCCTCAAGGTTGATTTAGAATTGTATTGACAACTACCCTTGCAGGATATTCCCTGATCACTCTCTAGTGTAACAAGAGGTAACTATTGTTAGAGGTGACTAGGTAGGGTAACTATTTCTGAGGCCTGAAAATTGAAAAGGAATGATTTCCTTTTATAATCCTTGCAAACAAAGGTGATTCAAAATTGAAGATTTGTTGAGTCCTCGTTCAGATGTGAAATCTTTCTGGTTAGACACATACAATTTAGGTAGAGGTTGAGGGTAGACAAGACAGGAGAGAGGTTTGTCTTCAAATCATTTAAAGGTCACGGGGCAGCTTTACCAAATAATTGTTTCAATTCACAATTGTCATTAATAATTTAACAATTTTACAAAGATATGCTGCAAAGAAAAGAAAAGGGATGAGGAAAGAGGTAAAGGAAGTAAAGGAACAAAAACTTGAAGTGTCAACACAAAGTAACACAAAATAAATCTGTATTAATCTGTAAAAGCAATGTGTATTTCAAATTTTAAGATACAGTATGTATCTTCATAAAACCTAGTATTTCTCAAATGACTATGGCATATGGCATCAAAGAAACAAGGTCTTCGCTCCAGGTCTGTGACCGCGCCCAAGCCACGGCACAACAAATGAGCCAAGGTGAGCTCTCCTCCTTTCCATCCCCCTTGCCCACCCCCCCAATTCCTCCTCCAGTGCCCCCCATCGATGTCCTCAGAAGGGATTTGGTCGCGATAGCAGCCATTTAACCAGATGAGCACTCTTTTTCTCACAGAAATCAATAAACCTGTCAATTTGCATCGATTTGACAAGTACAGAATCGAGCCGCTCCAATGGGGGATCACAGACGCCAACAGAGGGGATTCCTAGGGAACTGGGCAGGGGCTGGAAGGTAGGACACAGTCTTTGAAATTTTGCCAGTAATGTCAGTCACGCACCCCCACCGTGAACACACTGCAAAGGTTGCGGACCACAATCACGCTGATCGCTGTGTGAATGAGGCCTACTGCACATAAACATGCTGGATGGATAGATAGCTATTGGGTTGAGAGGGCATATGTATAGCTGGATGGCAGGAAAGATAAACAGAATAACAAAAATACAGTTTTTATTCTTCAGAGAGACAACTGAGCACAGTTTATACTATCTGTTACAATATAGATAGAAGTCTCAAAACAGGCCATTCAAGTCCACAGCTTTTGACATTTATTCCCAATCTACTTTGTTGACATTGGACTATTTGATGAGGGTAAAATGGATGTTTCACAGCTTACGCCCGTTCAACAGACATTTCTCTATTACCAAAGTGATATTTATGCCTCCCACTGCAACGATAAAACTGATTTATGATTCCACTGATTTGAAAATGACTGGGCCAAGACATCCTTCTCTGTCACACCTGTGGGTGGGTTTATTCAATTCATCCCTTTTCATTCCCTTTAGTTTTGTTATCATAGTCACCCCCCTTCCCTCACCCCAGTCAAAACTTCTTGTTTGACGCCTAATAGCAAGAATAGACCCCAAATCAGACTCTTTGCCGGGGTAGCCAGGTGTGCATTTCTTAATTTTAATGCATTGCTCTGTCCAAGGCCCTTGAAACATTCCGCGGTGCTTTATGTAGAGCAGAACCTCCAAAAAACCCCAGAGACTTAGCCAGCGGTCGAGAGAGGGGCTTTCTGGAAAGTTCTCTCAATGACCAAATTAAGGCTGAGGCAGTCAGGCGTGTAAAAGTGCAGCGCAAAAGGTTCACTGACTGATGAGATCCATTTACACTTAAAATTAAGTTTAATGTTCTTTAGACCAGCAGGTAATTTCAGCCAGAGCTGGCGGAGTGTACAGTACATAAATGAGCATGAAGGTGTGTGAGAGTGTGTGTGTGTGTGTCTGTGTGTGTGCGTGTGTGTGTGTGTGTGTTTATGGTGCAGTGTGGGTGTGATGTGAGTGAATGTGTGTGATGTCTTGGTGTGTGGGAAAGCTTGTCTGCAAATGTCATAAGCATATGCTTCCTATGCAAATGTTTATGGATATTGTGCGTCTGATGTGTGTGTGCGAGAGAGAGAGAAAGAGAGAGGAGAGGGAGAGAGAACTTCATTTATAGAAAGTGATAGGAGGCTGCTGTGGGAGAAAATGGTTGGGTGAAATCCCAGTGCGTTTAAAGATATTAAATGTTGGAAGCGACACTGAACCAAGATGAATAATTCAACACTTAAAAGCATGGAGCATCTGCTCAGAACAGTTAAAGCCCTGTCAAACTCTCTGACTGTTAATATTTTACATACAACCACCAAGGGGGGTAGCCACACAGGATTCAGAGTGTTACACCTACTCAGAGAGGAGAGGAGGGAGACAGGGGTCAGAGGTCAACAGTGATCGCTGAGAGTACAGCGTTGATTTCTCTGCCAGAGGAAAGCTGCTTTGAACACATGGTAAAATGACGATAACTATTTCCCGGAAACCATACTTGTGCACCATCTTTAAATTTTGTTTGCAATTTTTTTTTCTCTGTAGGCAAAATTATTTAGGTTGTATGCATCGAATTGCTATTGCAGTTGTCTTTAATTATTAAATATTTCATCAATTTGTAACAAATTAAAGTGAGAAAGGAAAGAAGGCAAATTGTGTGTGTTCAGATAATGGTCAGCAAAGGAAACATTGGATGTATTACACAGATTTTAGACAAACGCAGGGGAGTGTCTCTGGTGTAACTATGACTTAAAAATGACATTCACACTCTCACGTGGCTCAAGGGGAACATTTACATTCCACACCTCTGTGTTTTACTCACTCCTTCCCCCCTCTCCCCACACCTCCCACTGTTCTCTTCTATCCCTTTTTCTTTCAAAATTCATTCACACCGTCTCATTCGGGTAGCCATCGTTGGATGACCCAGTCGTACCTGAGGGACTATTGCTATACTGAAGCATATCAGGAATTCTTTTGAATTGTGACATTCATTGAACCTTCTTTGTTTGCGCTCTGCATAGAAGACACCGGGTGTCTCCTTGTCCTTGTGCTGCCCTTAAATTTGCTTAAAGCTGACAGCTAAAGTTTCTGATGAACTGCCTGGCAAAAAAGTTCCAGAGAATTTGTAGCAGTAAGGGAAACAGGAGGAGAAGCCTGAAATACATTCAAGAAATGTTTTTAAAAAAAAAAAATTTAAAAAGCATGTTTTCTCTCTGTATCTTACAAATGTGACCTTGTATGATTGAATACAAATTTCTAAACTAAGTAAAACGTAGCATACATTCAGTGCATTGACAGAGCTTTTGCTATGCTATGCTCAAGAAAATGCTTGGTCCAAATGAATAAATAAATATAAAACCAAACAAAACAAAACTATACAGAGGAAGGGAAAGTTTCTGCTCAAAAATGAGCCCCTTAAGTTTTCAATAAGGACTCTTATCGAAATGACAAGTGAAGCATAGCGGGGCTAAATGAGAAACGCTGGGGCCGTGCAGATGTGTGGGCTGATGGTTTTATAATGGCTCCGAAGGCTGGCCAGACAGATGAAGCGAAGGCTTCAGGCCAGATCAGCTGTTTCCGCTTACAGACTGATGTAGGGAAAATCACCCCCGGGGCCCCTGCCAGAGTGACCTGCTAAATCATCGCTGTGGCCCACGCCAAATGCTAACACATAACATTCATTTCCAGCAAACAAGAAAGCCACTGCTCTAAAAAGTAAAACAGGAAACAAATAAAAAAAATATAAAAATAGCAGAGGAGATCAAAGAGAGGAAGGAAGTAAGGAAGAAAATATTTACTTACACTCAAACAAATTGCTTGTCTTATGTTACTCCCTGTGAGAAAAAAGGAAGAAAGACAGACAGAAAGAAGAGAAATGGTAAAACAGTGAAGCATCTTCATCTGCTAACAGGTATAGAAATTCATGCTTCATCTGAGACAATGTCACGACCCTCATGGTCGCTCTCCTCTGTTCTTTTCTGTAGTCTTTTACACACTGAGCCAAGAATGGCAAGAGGCACTCAGGGCTGCTAGAGAAACCACTGCTCTAAGAAGAAAATAAAATAAACCTAAGAAACAACAGAAGAGAAAGCAAGTATGAATAAATGAAAGGTTGAATAAATGAATCAATCAATCAATGAAGACTTAATGAAGACAATCAAGGCTTTACGTAATCAATCAATTAAAGAAACAAATATTTGATTTACAAATTTACAGTTTGCCTTCAGCTGTTATTAGGTATTAGAATGCATGCCTGGCTTACTGTGAACATCAGTCTAACAGCCATGACCCTCATCGTCTCTCACGTCTCTTTGGCTCCTCTAAGGCACCAGTTCTATTTCCTCTGCTCTTTCAAACAGCCTCTCACCCGCTGACCCCAAAATGGCACAGAGGAAACTTCTCTTTCTCTTTCCTCTCCACTCCTCCTCTCGCTGCATGGAGCTGCCGGCAGAGGCCGAGTGCTTTGGAGCGGTCCGGTGGGGCGCGCTGAAGAGCAAATTAACCTTGCGCTCCGTCACTTATGGAGCTCGTTAAAGCTGGACACCTGCATGGTGCCGCAGCCGCAGCATCGGTTAAGATCCTTTTCCCATGCCACTGCCACCACCCCAATCCCCTCTCCTCTTCTTCCTCCGCGCTCTCTCTCAGGCCGCCACTCATCTCATCCTCTGCCCTCCTCCCCTTCCTCCCTCCCTCCTTTCTTTCTTTTTCACTCCCTTGCTTGCTTGCTCGCTCGCTCTCATCACCCCGGGTCTCTTCGGAGGCGAAGAGAATAAGGTTACGACTTTACTTAAGGAGCGAAGACACCACCGCTAAGGAGGCTGTGGGGAAATCGGGCAGAATAATAATAGTCAGGGGCCGCCAAGTCAGAGGTGGCGTCCCTGCGGAGAGAGAAAGAGAGAGGGAACGAGAGTAAAAGATAGATAAAGGGGAGATGGATAGATGTGTGCTCCCTCCCCCTCCTCTGCACAGCGGCAGGAATGGAAACGAGGGAGGCAAGCAGACGAAAACAGAGGAGAGAAAAGAAAAATAACCAGCCGAGGCAGGTTTGAGCGAAGGGTCCACGGCAGGTCGCCGGGGCATGGGGGGCACCAAACGGCCACCTGACAGACTCATCAACAGGTCGGCCCCCACCGCAAGGCAGCTGGCGTGGGCACCATCTCAGGCAGGAGCGGCATGAATTATTTGTGGCTGTCCTGCCAGGGCCTCGGGTGGCGACCTGCAGGAGTGCCATCACTTATGCATGGCCGTCTCACTCTACCTGCAGCCCAAGCCTGAGACAAAGAACAGTGCAGAGAGAGAAGCTACCATGGAGACTTGTGACGACGGGCTAAGTTCAACTGCCAGCTGATAAGTTTGTGTCTGTGTGTGTGTGTGTGTGTGATTCATGGCTGTGTAAGCATACACACTAGCATGTAGCACACAACATCAGCGATGGCAGAGTGTGGATCTGTGATTAAATAGCTTGGTTAAGCAAATGATAATCTGTGTATGTCAACATGATGTTCCCCTACAGTTACAATTGCACTATGATGTTGGAAAATCTTCACCAAGAGAACACAACAATGCAGAGGTTTCAAATGTGGAATATGACACATGCTATGACAACACTACCACTGCACACATTGCACACATACACACACAGTAGAAACATACACAAAACTGCAAGCGCACACACACCCAATGTTGAGGAACTCTACCTTTTCATGTTTCTAATTTCATACGACATTGACGCCTGAAAGTCATGTCAGAGAGGCTCTGCGGAGAGAAGCACAGGTGCATTCGGTGTACGGCATGGCAAGGATTTTTTTTTTCCTGTTTGCTCCGCCATGTAACATTAATGAGAATTCACCTGCCAAAAGGGTTCCGCATTCTCAGAAAGCTCCTGAATGCTTCTCATCTATGGCAGCCATCTTGAATGCTCTGTTCCTTGAACTAAAGCATAATAATAAGCAGAGAAAAAAAAAAAAAGTTTTTGATGGAAGTCTAAAAAAAGTAACTCTGATACCTGGTGTCATTTGTACTGAACTTTTCTGATCGTTTTGTCAGAAAATGTTTGGGTCCTCTGATTTGCAGTAAAGTTTTGTGAACAAATGTACAGTCAGTCAACGGCGGTGTCACACCGCAAAGAATACTTTTTCCCTTTCATTCTAAAAATGGCTGACATGAGTTTGTTTTAGGTCTTTGCTGTTCTTCATCTATTATCACAATATTGTATGTTACAAAGAATTTTTAATGAGCCTTTTCTCAGCCCTATTCAACTTCACTGTACCGGGTATGGTAATGGTCCTCTTTGGGTTTAATATAACTCAAGACAATTTACGTCAAAGCTCGCCTTGACATGAAGGTCAATGAACAATATTAAAACGTGCAAATACCCTGTGAATTTCACAGATGACATATAGCCTTGTTCACACAGGTGTGGCTCTTTGTAGCACAGGGTTGATACAGAGCCAGCCAGCAATGCCTCAGCCGTCTCGACACCAGTCACCCCACTTATCTGTCCGCCCTGTGAAAACAATCTTGTGCTCTCCTCTCCCTTTCCCTCCTTCGTTATTATGTTAATTGGTTTCCCCGCCGACGAAGGGAAGGACTGGAGGATGTCTGCAAGTGATTAGCCTCCATCTCAATCGCTTGCTCTTTCTTTCTTTCTTTCTTTCGTCTTTTCCTTCTTTTTTTCTGTCTGTCTTTCTCTCTCTACTTCCCTCTTTCTGTGGTGTGAGAAGAATGCGGTATCGGCTAAAGGCCCTGTGCCCAGCCAGCTTGCCTTTGCATCTCTTTAGGGATCCCAAGGGTTTCGCCGAAAAGGAGGTGAGAGAGAGAAAAAACCGACCGTTTGATGTCGAGAAATTTTGCTGACCCACATTTTCATGTGGATACTGATACTGAGTGGTACCACACACATATTCACACACACACACACACACACACACACATATTCACACACACACATACACACACATATTCACACACACATGCACACACACATGTACACACATATGCACACACATGCACAGACATATGCACACACATATTCACACATACACATGCACACACATATTCACACACACACATGCACACATTCATTCACACGTGCAAGCACAAATTGTAAGTCCACATTTACATAACTGGCTGGACTTTTTTCAGTGACTCTCAGAAATGATTCAGTGTGTACACTCATCCAAAAAGCCATGATACTGAAATAAAATTTTTCCATTTCAGATTTTTTTTTAATCCTGATTTCAACTGGAAGCAAAATTGTAGCTTTTACAAATCTCAGGAAATGACTTGCCAACATGGCAGAGCCAGCAGGACAAAAAAAAAAAAAAAAAAAAAAATCTCAGGATATTCTGCTTCCATATTCAAAATGGAGGAGCTATATTTCACCACTGGATATGTAGATTACAACTCTCATGGGTTTCTCTGTCCCTCTTTCTCTATCACTGTACGATAAGTAAAAAAGAGCAGACAGGTGTGCTTCAGCGAAGTATCAGCTTCACGATTCCATCGCTGGCGGGCAGGCACAGCTGCCGGAGTCGGTGTGTGTCCTCGGATTGGGCGGCCTCGGGTTAATTAAACTGGCTCACCCTCCCATGACTGCCGGCAGCTTACGTAGCAACGGCAGCAGCAGGTGGGGGTTGAGTGGCGTGCAGAACAGGACAGGACAGGGGGAGGTTAAAGGTCACCAGGCTCCCTTGTAGCAGGAACACTTTTCCAACAAGCTGCCGGTTGTACGGTTCGGAATCGAGGCCAAGTCTGGGGCTGGGGCTGTGGCTTCGCGGCGTGGGACTGCAACTTCCAGGCCAATTCTGCAGCACCACAAGGCAGGGGGAAAGAGACACCTCTTGGGCAAGGGGAGTCTCTGGGATAGTTCTATCCCAGAATGGGATGGCATGGATGACAGCCAAGGGGACCTTTTGGACATGTCATACACCACCCACACACCCCCACCCTGACTCGCACACACTCGCCTTTCCTGTCAGAGGGTGATCAGGGCCTGAAAAGCACCAGCTGTTGGAGGACTTGAACTACCGCGGCACCTGACAACTCTTTGAGCAAGGTGACCTGGAGAAGAAGAGAGGGAAAAAAATAAAAATAAAACGACGTTTGGCCAGAGTCCCACAACCCAAATTGGGAAGCCTCCGGGAAGGTTTTGTAGTGGCCTGGCTGCCGACCGCACCGTACGTGTGAAGATCAAACAACCGCTGAGCACCAGGGACTGACTGACTGGCAGCACAGCAAAGAGCACTAATCTATTTCTGTGGACATACACCCCCCCCCCCCCCACACACACACCCACACCCACACCTCTCTTCTTTAGGCATCAGACGATGTAAACACTAACAGTAGATGTAGTAGATGAGGCTTATTTGAGACTCGCTCTGTGAAAGCATGTTAAGCTTCTTTTTCTTTTTTGCAAGAAAAAAGCTACAAAAGAATTTTAATGACATACTGTAAATCCACACGTTGGTGACACGTTAGCTGTCAGCACAGATCAGAGGAGTCTATACTTGTCACAGTATATAGCACATGTAACATAGGAGCTGGACCTGCGTGCAGAGAAACTGTGAAAAGGCTACGAGTGACAAGAAACGTCCTGTTCTCAAGTAAGCTACAATGACAAATGCCATCGACATTTTCTCCTATGGTGTACAAATAACTGAATAGCACTAATGCTTAGACAATCAGACACTGGTTGAAAATTTAATAAATGGACGTCATTCCTCACTATATGTTGAAAAGCTATTTTGATGACATCTTTATGGTGTACATTCTCATCCTTTTCATTGGAGAGATGTTAAACCCCATGTCAGCCATGACAACAGGCATACCAAAGCACTATAGCAAAGAAGGTAAACCATGCTGCCTCTCATCTTAGCACTTTTCTCTCTCACTCCATCGCATGTTTTTTTTTTTTTGTCTCTCATGAAAAGATTATCGTCATTTGTGTAGCTCGTAGGCTTCCTCTCTTGCAATGACCTTTCCTGAAAAACCCATTAGGAGAGAGAGGAGAGAGAGAGAGAGTAAGCACACCATGTTCCGTGTTCCTGCATAGGTACTCTTTCAGCCATACGAGAGAAAGAACATCTAGGAGCACAACAAAGAGAAGAGCAGCATAAATAATAATAATAATAAAAAAAGCTAATTCCCGCCATGCTTTATTATTATTACGTCACTATATGATAATTCTTCATCAAAGGCCCTGAAACTTAATAAATTCTGTGAGTCATGACAGTTTTTTGTCTCAAGGCTCACCTGTTTTAAGTCTTTTTCCTCTACCCCACGGCTGCACGACGCTGCACAAATGCATGAAAGCTTTGAAAGACATCGTTGGAGATCAGCAGAGTTGGACGGTGGCGATGCTGGTGGCGTCACCTCCTGAAGCCTCACATTCACCCCATTTTTTCTCCCCCTCTATCAGCAGAGCACAAGAGGGCATAAATAGACAGGCACAAAGAAAGGCCCGTGAACACAAATACAATCCATTAGAATTAATTCAAGGTAATAGGCTTTTTCATTAAAGCAGAATGGAAATCAATGTTTTCATGTGGCGGGTGCCGCAATAGGGAGAATGTGAAACAATTAAAGCTCGGGGTGGTGGAGGGGGGGGGGATTTACCTTTCATCTGTGAGTTCTTTTGTTCTTTTCTTGTTTTTCAGCAGCCCCTCTCTCTCTCTCTCTCTCTCTTGGCATGCTGTGTAAGACAAATACGAGGCACTGACGGAGAGTGATTTGTTTTTGATGTTCATCAAGGAGAAACCAGGTGTTAACAAGGAGAGACAGACACAACAGAGTATGCAAGATATCCATGGTCCTTGATCATGTGAATTAATTCATGAATTATCACATGCCGAAAGGTGTACTTCACTCCACTTACTATCGGACCTTATGATTTGCTATACTTTGAACTATGCCACGTGCATACTGTAGATATAGATGAATGTGTGTATCATATACGTAGGTACGTTGTGTGTGCGTGTGTGTGTGTGTGTGTCTGTCTCTGTGTGTGTTTGTGTGTGTGGGTTGGTGGGTGCACACATTTTCAGCCCCTGATGTTTCTCAAATACCTGTGTCTAAGTGCTGTCAGTGATGTGGAAGGACTGAATCCCTTTTGAAACACCATGTCAGGCACTGCCATTAGAGCCACAGAAAAGGCATTGCTGTTTGTACTGGCCCTTCATTACCACCTTTTCACTAAATTCATTCATTTTGGAAATATCTTTCCAAACCACAGTGAACCCACTCTAATCAACCATGGGGCATTAGATTCCCATTTGTCCACAACAAAGAATGCTACAGATTCTCTCTAGTTACCGTGGCCACTCAGACAATTTAGATGCTTTTAAAACCCATTTTTGAATGTTTGTTATTTCAGTTACAGCTATTGAAAGAAGGTGATGCCTTCTTGCAATACTGTCTGTAATGCTTTTTCTAAAGCAAGATGACAGACCAATGGACAAATTAGTCGATTTTACAAATACTGATTTTAATAAAATTAGTTAAATAGCACACTTCATGCTTACGGAGTTGTATCTCTGTTAAAGTTAAATCTCACTGGCATCTTCCCTGGAAACATTAAACGAAAAAGACAAGCACTTTACATTCAGGCTCAAGAACAAATGGATTCATTTAGTTCCAGTGAAAAGAGACTATTTTTTAGTCCTTTGGTTTCTAACAGGGAGATTGATGATAGTGATATCATATTTGTGGTTATTATTTTTTAATTGTGTCTCGGTGTGTTTTATACAAAACTTTCTGACATAAATTCCCTGCAAACTCCTTGAGACTGGGCAGTCATTATCTTCTGTTTTGGCTTCACATAAAGCCTGAGGGTTTGCTGCGCTGAGAACTCAACGATATTCAACTGGCTGATAAATCACGACAGCCCAAATGGGGACCCGCCGATGATTAATGTTGCTTTATTTATGGCCTCTAACTTGTGCCGTTGTGAAAAGCGCTGTCCCATATGAATTGCAGCACCTTGTACATAGAACTCACTTTATGAGCGGAGAGACGATGTATTTATATTACAGGAGTCTTCAACGTATTGTGAGGTACCATGAACAGATTTTTTTGTTATTTATGTTTTAATTTATTTATATTTTAGTTAAAAAGTAAAAGTCAAGTAAAGCATCAGCCTAAGGCTTTGACAATGAGAAGTGGGTCAAACTCTGACAGAGAATATGTTCCATTATCACCATTGGCAAGCGATAAGCTATCAATGCATTCTTTATTTAAGACCTTGTGTGTATTTGAGGTGAGGAGAATGTGCCAGAGTGAAAGGCACAGCTTCTATCTGCGGATGTTTATTCAGGCAGCTCAGCTCATTATCGCAAAGTTATAAAAGTTCTGAGGCGTAGGATAGCTCAGTCTGTTACTGAAGTCTCACCTTTTCCCACGTGCTGACACCTTTCTTCTGTTTGGATTGAGCAAGTCACATGATTCATATGCTTCTTTACTTTTCACAGAACAGGCATAGATACCAAGAGAAGTTATGAGAGACATTTCCATTTGCCTATTAGTTAAGCCCACATCTATCAGCATTTAAGCCTTACCAGTTTCAGAGTCTTGAGTCCATTCTTTTTCTTTTTTTGTGTGTCACATTTCCTCTTTCTTTCCCTCTAAATCCATCCATCCATCCATCCATCCAACCATCCATCCAAAGCAGTCCTGCTTCATTTTCCACACCTGTCAAGCCTACTGAGGAAAAAGCAGGCAGAGAGAGAGACAGAGAGAAAAAGAGAGATGGAGGTAAAAGAGATTACTAGGATGAGTCCCCTTTTGCCGTCAGTCCATGGGGGGGGGGGGCACAACATCCCTTCTCTGCTCCTAATATAGAGTGGCTCATCTGAAAGCAGGCAGGCAGGATAGAGTGAGAATAAAGCCCCCTAGACCATAGGTGTCCCCCATATACGAAGGCAGTGGGTTGCACTCACCACTTCTAATCAGCTCTGGGATGGGAGCCGAACGTCTGTGAAGTAAACAAGGACCCACGGGGGGAGGGAGGGCACTGAGACGCCATTTTATGCTTAGATATTGTATCTCTGAAGCACCTCTTCCAGTTTAAAGAGATTAATGCTTAGTACAATATCAATACTTTTGCCATATTTGCCAAGTACCCTTCACCAACTCTGGTTTGTTTTGTTTCATACAGTCATTGTGCTTGGAATTAAGGATCTGTCTAAGCACTATCTAATCAGCATACAAGACATTTTCAATAATAAAAAAATAATAACATAAAAATACATTCTTACATTCATGCATTTTAGGCAAAAAAAGCCTTAAAACTGAAATGATGGCATAAGCTGTTAAATGAGCAGATCCAACATGGTGTTTGGTTGCTTGATTCTCATGTCCAACCCCAGGGATTCGCACCAAACTGCTAGTACTGTCAAAGGCTAAGAAACAAATAAGCCTTGCTGTGGGATCTCAATTTAATACACACACGCCCATCCACTTGGGCTCAAGCCGTGAATTCCATTCTCTGCGCAGGCCCAGGGGAGACGTCATCGAAGGAGGCCCAGGATCATAATTACAAGACAGTGGCGAGCATGGTGACGGACAGCGTCCCACTGCCAATTATTCTGCTTTCCCGTGGACCTGTCGTACAAGATCTAGCTTGCGTTGGCCAGTGATGCAGGTCTGAGAGTGTGTGTATGTGTGTGTGTGTGTGTGTTTTTGGATGTGACTCATAAGAAGTGGTGTCATGAAAATGACTAATTGAAATGGACTTGGCAAAGAGACAGAGAGGTAAATAGGGGCTAGCCGCTGTATTTATTAATGAAGATGATTGTGATGGGTGGAAGAAATGATAATTAGACAAATAGGCCATAAGTCACACACACAATCCTGAAATCTGTCTTGAGCCTTTGCTCTGCTCTTTCCTTCTATCCCTCTCTCTCTGCCTTTGCTCCGCTCTTTCCTTCTATCCCTCTCTCTCTGCCTTTGCTCCGCTCTTTCCTTCTATCCCTCTCTCTCTGCCCGTTTCTGTCCTGGAGATTCTCAAATGATTTCTGACAAGAGAAAGCCCTCTAGTGGCCAAAGAGGTACTGCATTCACCATCTCAGCCTCAGCAATAAAGGATGAGGAGATATGGCAGTTGGATACCGCATTTACAAATAAAAAAAGAAAGAAAGAAAAAAGAAAAGAAAAAGGGGGGAAAATCTGGCAAAACGTCACGTGTGCCCATCGGTCGGTCTGAATAGCAAACGACCCAATTCACAGAGACTCACAGGCGGATGTGGAATGCAGGTCTGGTGCCAGTCGCCCTCCCTCTCTCTCTCTGTCTCTCTCTCTCTCTCTCTCTCTCTCTCTCCCACAGTGTGCTCAGTGTGAGGGGAGCCCTGTAAAGAGCCCTCCTCAGAGACAGGCAGCAGGACACTCCAGAGAGTTCCTTGAAAAGCGCATTTCACATTCTCGTCCTCCCTCCTCTGCCCGGCACGCAGAAAACATCTTCAGCTTCAGCACAAACACCACCACCACCGATGCTGCCACCAGGCCTTGGGCATGAGAAGCAGACACAGAAACACACACAAACACGCACACAAACAAATGCATCCAAATAGACTTGTGTATGCAGACCACACTCTAAACATGCGCGCATACACACACACACACACACACACACACCTACACAGACACACATGTACACACAAACAAATGCATCCAAATAGACATGTATATGCAGACCACACTATACACACACACATGCAAACACAATGAACACACCCAAGGAGAACATACAGATATCTAAACACATAGACAATATTTTTACAAACAAACAATTGTTTTCTCAGAGATAAAAACAGGTCTGTTTACACCAGATGTGTGCATACGTATCTCTACTCTACTTATGCTTCTGGATGTACTGTACCTCCAGACACACACACACACACACACACATACACACCCACACACATTGTCTGCATTCATAAACATCACATATGCATACTAAACACGCACACACAGGCTCCAGGACTTCTCCCATCATTCATTCAAAGCCTTGCCGAGGCCAAGTCACTGGCCTTAATAATTTAGCAGTTGCCAGCCATAGAGCAGCATTTCACAGCGATTTACACCTGGATTGTCCAGAGTGGGTGTGGAACGTTTGTCAAACACACTTTGAGGGGGATTATTTCCATTGTTTTTAGCCACAAGTCTCTCACTCTCCTCAATTTCTTTCAAAAAAAAAGAAATAATGAGAAGGTGCAATCTGAAGTGTAGGTTGTCGAATTGTAGAAAGGAGTGTGTGTGCGTATGTGTGTGTGGTGTGCGTGTGCGTGTGTGCGTCTTTGTGCATCAAAAGTCTGAAAGTTAGTCATCCCAGAGAGAGCCAGCCAAGCAGTCTGTCTGCCAATCAGAGTTGTGCTGCCGTCTGCATGCCAATGAGCTCTGCAGCCAATCAGCGGGCTAGAAACGTGGTGTACTTCTTGATTAGCGTGGCGTTTCAGCTTGACAAACAGCTGCATTATATGACGACTCTTTGGAATTAATAAGCTGACGAAGGTTTGAAATTCGTAAGAAAGACAAACAACAAATCGTGCGCACACTGCGTAAGACCTAGATGCATGTACCCAAGCCAACATACTCCCTCCTCCCCTCAAAAGCAAATCAAAGGAAAGTGAAATATAAAGCTTCTCCTACAGGTTGAATAGGGACAGGAAGAGAGAGCTAGGTAAGAGCATTGCATCAGTGTATATGTCAGAATTTCCTTCCTGGGCGTGTGTGTTTTTTTTGCAAAGAAATGTGGAGATATTTCTCTCCCCTGTTGATTATTTTAATCGAAATCCTCCCTGTCTGAACCTTACACTCACATAAACACACACACACACACACACATATACACACACACACTTTCACAGATGTCGTCTCGTTTTCTCTTTGGAGATAGCTTATTACAGAGATGGAGGTAGAGGGAGGTGGGCCGTGTGTGTGTGTGTGTGTGTGTGTGTGTGTGGGTGGGTGAGTGGGTGGGTGAGCACCAACACTGGCAGCCAAATGTATGTGTGTGTGTGTGTGTGTGTGTGTGTGTGTGTGTGTGTGTCTGTCTGTGGTGTAGGTGCATCAGCTCAGGGACACGCAACACCTTGGAGTGAGGCGGCGCGGAGCACAAAGAGCCCTGCGGTGCCGCTGCGAACGACAGATAGCGGCCGCACCCCCAACGGCCCCCCTACTACCACTCCGCTCTACACACCTATCCACACACACACTTACCCCCGCCCCCGCCCCCGCCATCCCCTCCATCACAAAACACACACTGCACATCCGGTTACATCCCATAATGGCTCTTCATCACCTATCCAGATCATATGATATCTGCGCGGTTGGCTGGCACAGAAATAGCACAGTAGTGAGAAACCTGGGATGGATGTATGGACAACATATAATATATATCTGGTGAAGGGCAGATGACGGAGGTACACCGTGCATTGCATTGTGGCCTGAACATATAATGAACTGTGTGGGTGTGATGACTGAAGGCTCGGTAGGTGGGCTGCTTGCTGAATGTACTGTAATACAGGCACAGGGATTTACCTGATGGCGAAATCCTAGCCTCCTCACAGGAAGAAAGCTGTTATAATTGTGTCCTTAAGGTGTTGCATATCTGGATTATGCAAATATGGACCGACAAAGTCAAGGATGGGCAGCAAGTGTCAGTTTTCACTGAACGACTCCCTCTTTTTTTTTTTTTTTTATTTTGTGGTCGTCATGCAAATTTTAGCGATCCAAGGGGGCCCGGGCATGTAGAGTTCAGCCCAGTTGTGTGGTCTCAGAAGACATTGTGTGTTTTAATATGCCTCTGGACTGTGTAATGAGCTATTGAAAAAATACTGTAGGATTCACCAAAAGCAAGGTGATGAAGAGGGATTTGGGAATGGTGATGGAGGCGGGGATGTTGAAACAAAAGCAAAACCACAAGGCTTTGAAGTCCTCTCAGTGGGTCTTAAAGAGAGACAGACAGAGAGAGAGAGAGAAAGAGAGAGAGAGATGCTTTCATGGATCTCAAAGAAAGGTGGCATGAGAGGATCACGCGTGCAGAGGGGAAACAATCATGAAAATGGCATGGAGCTGAAGAGAGAAAGAGAATAAGGGATACTATGAAGGAGAAGTGAGAGAGAGAGAGAGAGAGAGAGAGAGAGAGAGAGATGGTATCTGGGCTGGTAAGTGGGACATGCATCTGAGGCTGGGCTGAAACAGAAAGGTTCCGAATGGGACAGGACCCCGTGAGTAATTGAAAAATCAGAGCGGATGCGGTTTCATGTGAGATAGATGATCCCCAACAGGAAGAGATGGAGAAAGTAATGAGTCTGCTTTTCTCGGCCACTCCTGGGCTAATAACATAAAAGCCACCCCCCACCCCCATCCCCATCCCCATCCCCTTTTCTTTTTCCATTCCTCCTTGACCCCCCCACCCCCACCCCCCGGCCCCCAACACCCCCCACCTTCAGGCAGGCCAGAAAACAAACCCTGTACCTCCCTCCTCTGTGACCCCTTTGATTGATAGCCCCACCTCATCACGAAAGGTAGTCAGGCCACCAGGTTTTGGTGAACCATCTCGTTTCCAATTCCCCCTCGCTGAGGTTGAGCCTGAAATTGTGGACAGGAAAGATGTAGGATGTGTCAAGTATCTTGTGCTCGTGGACAGAAAATGCTGTTTTAGATTTGCCTCTTGGTCGGTATAGATCAAATAAATACGATCAATAGCTAAATCCCCACTTGTGACAGTAATTTCCATACAGACACCTCTCCGTGTATCATTTACTGTTAATGCAGCCTACTCACCAATGGATCTTGAGCGAAGTGAAATGAGGCTTGACTTTAAGCATTAGGAACTTAGGCTACTGTATACACTTAAGTGTTGCCAGATGTTATCTAGTCTGTCGTGCCAAAGGATGAGAAAAAAATGTATAAATAATGTACGTGATTACACAGGTCACACACTTGGCACCTTTAACTAAAATACTTTTACTACTATAAAAAATGACAGTGGCAGTGCAACAGCCTCCTCTTCTTCTTCAGCTACTGGGAGAGAGGAAATGGCTGCCAGCAGCTACAGGCAGCATTATGGCTCTACTTTGGCAGACAACTCTGGCACAGAATACAGAGGCAGTTCCGGAGCAGTTCATTAACCATAAGCCGACGTGATGATGCTAAGGATGTCCATTTCAACCACAACCTCATGGTTCAGTCTTAAAGGTTTTGTTTTTGTTTGTTTTTGTTTTTGTTTTTGTTTCTTAATGGTATGAATTTTAGAGCTCATGTTTCTCAGTGAAAACAGAAAACAATAGATTTTCTTTAACAGGATCGGTGGGTAAAGTCAGATTCCTGTCCACACATTGGGCTGCATTTTCTGAGGGGATGACAGACTCTGCTCCAAGTGATTTAGGTGAATTTTAATGCAAGGGAGACTCTTAACACGACTCAAGAATCGCTGAGGTGGCTAGTTATGAATAGCCCAATGGTTATTTCACCGGGGGAGACAGCAAAGCACTCACACCCATTATTTCTAGTGGAGTAGTCAGGTAGGGGTGGGGAGAAGAGGGCTGGGAGATTCAAAGAATGAATCAGGGAAGATGGACGGCTACTGCCGTAAAAAAGTCACCGAGCGCCGGCAGCGGCCGTTGACATCCTCGGTCCCCATGGAAATGAAATACACGAGAGTAAGAGCGATCGCTCTCTCCCCCCCTGTCACCTTTCCTTCCTCCATCATTAGTTGGTCTTCAGCAAAATGGCCGTTTGGAAAGGTTCTTCACCCCCATAAAGTTTTACAATACCCATCCTTTTTTGCAGTCACTTCTTACACAATGCTATTATGATGCCTTTGGTTAAAGGGAGGGAGGGAGAGAGGAAGAAGAGGAAGAAGAAGACAAAAATGAGTGTGGACTCATCAAAGGTCAAGGACTGCGTGAAATTCCAATCAGTAAAGTTGTTAAAACCCATTTACTGCTCTCAGCAGTGAGGCCATGTTAAAGTTCACCCACACGGTGGCCCATGACAACCCTTAATTTAGCACAACCGCGAGTGCTATCTAAGTTGGATGAAAAATACAGAGAATGTAGATTTTTTTTTTTTTTTTTCCACTGTTTTTCATTTTTTTCCATTTCCCAGCTGGATACAAATGCCTTTGAAAGTACTGGTTAAATCCCCAGGCACAGGTAAATGTTCAGTTCAGTTGCCATGGTGAAATCCCAGAAAACCTAGGGACTTAGAGCAGGGTGGGTGTGTGTATGTGTGTATGAATTTTCCCCTTTGGTCTGGTCTTTTGCTGGTAATTGAAAGACGAAATGATGAGCTTTTCACGATGTATGCAAGAGAACTCACAGGGTCACCAGGGTGCATCTGCAGGCTGACATGATTCATGACTGTCATTTGAACGCGAAGAATTAATATCAAAGTTGATGAATTATCCGAGGAGTTATCTTTTGTCTAAATCAGACATATATGAAGCTTGGCCTTCGTTTTAACAGAGATGAGTATGAGCTTCAAGGTCACTGGCCTACACCAATCATCTCCTAGTCTTAGCAATGGTGCCATCTGCATTAGCCTCAGTCTTTTAGTATTTAATCATCCTATGGTGTAGATCCTGAAGTGAACATCTCTGAAGTTCACAGTAAGAATTCAAAGCAGTCTACCACAATGTCTTGTCCCAACCTTGTGATGTAACAGTCCATTAGTGGAGTGCTGAGTGTCACAATGGTCTCCATGGTCTCACCCAATAATCCTTGCATCTCACTCCCACTGTGTCAAAATGGTGAAACTCATTAGATCTTCAGTCGCAGCCTTGAACACATACTGTGTGAACCCCTCGCAAGTCTGGCAGTATTGTACACTTACTCACCTTGGCTACTTATATTATCACACTATACTTCATACCTGTCTGATCCCACAGCTGGTTGAAAACAACTCTCTGAAGAAAAAAAACAAGTCTCCTCACTCTGAAAATGGCATTGAATGTGTCCCTCAAAGCGCGTGATCCACATATACAAAGAAAAGAAAGAGGTTTCATTCCTCACTGGGAAATAATGAGTGGGGAATGAAGAGCTGCAAGTGCTTCACATGGCCACCTATTATTGCAGTCAGTTTATAATTCTCCAACGTCACAGCCACCAGAGTGGACATCATGGAGACACTTTTTTGAACTGATTAGTGAGTAGCTCTATTAAATGATGTGCTGTGTGTGCTATAGAAAGCACCCTCATAGGGCTTTTACTCCAAGAGTGTATATAGGCATGTTGCAGAAGATGAGGTGCGAGAGAGGAGAGGAAGGAGAGGTTTTTTTTTTTTTTTTTTTTTCCAAGAGGCCACGGTTGAAGCATTTCATTCCTTGAATGTTTCATTGGTTGTGACGGGGCTCCATACTTTAACAGGGAAGAGTGAGAGTGAGAAAGAGAGAGAGAGAGAGAGCAGAAGAAGAAATAAATATATATTTTTGTGATGAGCACGGAAGCTGGAGACAATACACACCGGGAGAGGAACCAATTACCAGTGTGGTGACAGGACGGTGGTTCAGGCCTTTCAATATATCATTATCTCAGAATCGACACATCCAAGAAGCCCTGACAGGCCATTTCTAACTCTGCCAAGGCAAGCCGCCGTGATAAACCGCCAGTGTGCATGCAGAGAGGGAAGAAAAACCCCGCGCCATCCATAACTAACCCCTCCATCCTCCACACACACACACACACACACGCACAGAGTTCCCCAATATCACGCCATAACCCTCTGTCCACCTGCCAGTCTGCCACTATTTCCGCCACTCTCTATGCTCAGCCCCTGGCACTCAACCCCTTTCCACACGTTCACCTCAACATGTTTGAAATCCCTGTCAGAAATGGCAGCACAGATTCTCACAACCATCTCTCCTTCACTTCCCTTAGCACGGGCAGCCCCAGCACCTCCAACTAGCCACATATCCACACATCCTCCACCCACCAACCTCTTTCCCTCATAGTCTCTTTTTCGTCTCATCCCATTCTGGATCCCACTTTAAAGAAGAGTCTCCTTAAATCGAGAAAATGGTAATTGTGTATTTCTAATCCGATCCCATTAGGACCCGTCGCTACTCTCCTCTTGTGTGCTGTCCTGAGGCAATTATACCAAATGTCAGTGAATTAAGTAATAGCTTGGTGCCAAGCCAGGAATCCTTGTGGCCGAGCGACGCTGTCAGCAGGAATTCACATCTGTCGTCAGCGCTAATGACACAATCATAAGGCAGTCACACATGCACACACACACACATGCGCACACACACGCACACACACACACACACATGCATACAAGTACTTGCACACTCTTGCAGTTACACTGACATAGTGTCAACTCAGAGCTTTCAAAGCGTCCACAGACACAGACACATACACACACACACACAAACACGCACACACACACACAAACATCTCGTACATACAGTAATATCCTCACCACATACTACTCACTACTGCTTTTCTCTTTTTCACCTCCAAAGGAGAGAGAATGAAAGAAGGGGAGGATGGGGGGTGGCTGGGGGCAGGAGGAGCACAGAGTGTCCAAAAGTGTGTGTGTGTGTGTGCATGTGTGTGACAGAACGATAGCTCACCTCTACAAGAGACCTGCTGCTGGACAGAAATAGTGAGGCAGGAAGAATGTTCTCCAGCCCAGTTACATAATGTGTCTACTGTGTCATCGTCAGTGCATGTGAGCACTGTATACACGCCATGTATTAAGCTAGCCATATCACACTCCACCGCTCTGTGGTATACAGGGAGGTATTTTACAATGTGGCAGCTAAGTCTCTTTTGCACTGATGATGGTATGAAGGGGACCTAAACATTTTTAATGTACTTCAGTACTTCATTCAGTGTATGCAATATGCTAATTCTTATTTTATTGATCTATATAATTCTGATACTGGATACTTTGTACCCACCAGTGCATGATTTGTTGGTGTGACCGTCATCCTGACATCCAGCCAAGCCTTTGCAATTGATTTCTCTCCATTACATCAATGCTTGGGATATCCTTCAAAACAACACCGGCAAAAAAAAGAGAGCGTTTAGGCTTACTTTATATTCAGGGCTGAAAAGAACTCGACTTCTCCTGTCGGCATAAATGAAGTCTCCACATATCATAGTGTCCTTCCGTCTGATGTCGATAATTGCTGCAGAGCATTCAAAGCGATTCAAAGCCCACGGGGCGCCGTAAGAGACCGAGTGTTTTGGACCACGGTAGGTCAACTTAAGCACTTAAGTTCCGCTGAAATATTTATGTTACACTTCATAACGCATCAAGTTCCAACCAGGGGCCAAAGGCATAATTTGTAATGATATTAGTAAATAAATCAATAATTCATCCTTGCTAAAGTCCCATTCATATTTAATGAACATACATATATTCAGATGGGTGATTGAGACTTAGCATAAGGGTAGTTGATGGCCTACTGCTTTTTCTTCTCGGTAATATGTACATATTTTACGGAAGTATCACTGTCAGCAATTTGACTCATTGCAATTAACTGGCAATGGGAACTTTTTTTTTGTTTTGTTTTTTGAGGAGAGGGTCAAATTTTAAGATGGATCTGCTCAAAAAGCACTCACCCCTAGGATCTGGACTCTTTTTAAGAGAAGTTTTGTCATGTGACATTTATTCCTTAAAAAAATCAATTTTGATTAGTCAACATATGGAATCTTATGTGATCCATGCTGCAGGCCAGTTTACGACTACTCAGGATTGCCTGCCTGCTCATCGATTCCATCGTGGGTCCTGAAATATGGGCCTGCCTTGGTCATCGGGGCTCAGCCCTCTCACACACACACATTTACAGTGGAGAGTTGGACACCAGGATGATTTGCTAACTGCTCAAAACAGAGAGAGCAGTCCCAGAAATGTGTCAATTAATTCTTTGAATACCCCATACAGATATTTGCCATTCAATATGGTAGTAAATAGAGGCTCATGAGTAAGTCTATATCAGTCACTAAAAGTATGAAAAAATTAATAAATAAACACACTTTGCTTGCTGTGAAGTCATTATCACTTGCCGGTGTTTGCCATGTTGTAATTTTGGGTACCAGCTGTTTCAACGCCACAGTTTTTCTCCTGATGTCCCTGATGGCAGTGTTGGCTTCCTGGCTAATAGAATCGGCGGGCGATGAGGCCACCACTGGCGTGATGTTGCTGTACCGATGAGCTATTGGCACTCACAGCCAAAACGGACACTTCAGAGAACATTGCCTTGGCTGGCGTTTCTGATGTCAGACCACTGGTGTCTGGGAGGGATGTGAGGGTGTGTGTGTGTGTGTGTGTGTGTGAGGTGGGGGGTGGAGATGGAGAATGTCAGTTAGGCAGATGTGTTGCATACCTGCAAGCTCCCTGGCGACCAAAAGCATCTGAAACTGAGAGTGTTGTGGTGGGCCAGCAATGTGCTGCAAAGTGACAATTCCACACAAAAAGGGAGCTGAAGGCTTTTTTTCCCCTCTTGTCGCAGCAACAATGCCAGCTGCAGGTAGAGAAATGTTTTTGAAAAAAGAAAAGATGGAAATAAAAATAAAAAGAGAGCGGTTTCAAAGAAAGTTCATTTATAGTTTACTCCACACAAACTCATGTACCAAGTGGGTTCATGATGAGAAGATCGAAAAATACATACAGTTGAAGCACTAAAGCCCTACACGCAAAATGACAAACACCATCTCCTCCCCATCTAATCCCAAGTCTAATTTCATAGAATTCATTCCAAATAACAAATGAAGTGCAGAAAAGTGCACTTGTAGTGTTTTGGCAGCTTTTGTGCTGGAAGCAGGAGTGGAACCTTGGATAGCGCAGAGACGGTGGAGATCCGCTTTCGTGTTTTCCTGATGCTTGTTTATGAGTCTTGTTTAGACACAGCTGTTTCATTGTGCAGTGGTAGGGTGAAAGGCGCTCAACTAAGAAAACAAGGGAGAAATACAACAAACTTTGTGAACTGTAACGCATATTCCTCTCTTCTCCATTACCTCGGCAGAAGGACAATGGAGCCTAGCCAGTATGACTTATTGCACAGCTACGCCATATGTTATTTTATTCCTTTGCTCTCACTCTCTCTCTCTCTCTCTGTCATTCTCTCCTCTTTCTATCCCCCTCTTCTCATTTGTATCACAATGACTTCTACTCTAACAAGCTAAACCATGACCACTCTCCTGCTCTTTTTCTCTCACTCCCCATCGCACTCTCTCTACTGGAGAAAACCAAGAGCCCCGACGTGGTTCAGTGCATTTGCGCACCATTGTGTGTGGGAATTGAAAGCAATATGTGGCGCTTCTTATTCATCAACTAGGCAAACAGCTTCCCCACAAGCTGGCCTCCATCGCCTCCTGTGTTTGCAGGTTGTCACAGTTGGGCTGCCACTCCATCTGTGATGCTACAACTATGTGGCTCAGAAAAGTAAAAGTGCATAAAAGGAAACAAGTCCCTTTTATCCCTGCTGTCACGTTGAGTGGTCATGGTCACCAAGACTCTTCAATATATTGTATTGTGTTGTATATATACATACATATTGTATGTAATATTGTATATGATTTTCAGGTACATGTTTATTTATGTTTATTGTCTATGTATGTATGTATGTATGTATGTATGTCATACAATATGTCAAATGTTTGACCCTTTCTTTTTACCAGGCAAGAAATCACATTTCTTTTTACATCTCTTTATTGACAATTTATACAATACTTGCCTCCTACGATGCAGGTATTAATTTTACCCCTGGGCTAATTATAACTGCCCATAATGTTTCCAAGAGCCTATAGGTACTTTTATGTCATGCATGTTTGTTGAATCAATTAACTATCAATAAACTACCATAATTAGCCCAGGGGTTAAATTATCATCTGCATTGTAAGAGGCAATGTCAGGTGGATTAACCAGATACGTTTCATGGAGTTTGTGTTAGTCCAATGCAGCAAGATATTATTTATAGATATATTTATCCCTTGCTACAGTGTGTTTATTTTATGGTGGTTGTTTTTTGTAGGTCTTACATGCTGGTATTTACTTTGTAACTATGCAGTCATTACACATGTCTATTCTTGGTACATTCTGTTATGTCGTTGTTAACCTTATTACATTGTCTAAAGCATTACTGTAGAGGTAGACTAATGGAAATAGTGGTAGCCACACCAGCAAACGAATTTAAGTTCTGTTCTGAGAAATGCACAAAAGCGACAGGATTTTTTGTAAACCAGAAGGTCGACCATAAATACCTCTCCTTGCAACAAGTCACAGTATTTGTTACCACCTAATTCTGCTGCATAGATTGTAGTTGAGGCACTTTTTTGCAGTTGAGGAATTGTGTTTTTTGGATGAATTGGTTATTCACAGAAATGTGATTTGCAAATGTGTACAAGCACAATTCACAGAAATGTGTTTTGGAAAGTTGTATAAATACATATTGCATTCTGGTAGCTTATTATTCCAGTCAAGACCTACAACTATTTGAGAACCTCACATGGAACCTGAGAGCTCAGAAAAAAAAAAAATGATGAAATTGATGGCAGTGTAGCAGTGAATTAATATATGTGAAGAGGTCAGGCCCAGCGAGTGTTAAAGCTGCCTCGTTGCTGTGGACTCAAGAGGAACATTTCAATTAGAAGTACCGTGAAGTCTGTCATCTTTATGGTCATTGATCATCTCATCCTCATCACTCCCCATCCCCCCCCCCCCCACTCCTGGTCCCAGCTTTTTTTCAGACTTGCTCCTCAAAAAGAAAGGGATGCAGAGAGGGGAGACAGAGAGGGGTGCTTTCCTTTTAATAAATATTGCATGACTATTTTCTGCCTACCTCTCTCAATTTTCTCAAGGTTGTTAGCTTGCATTCTCCCCCTCCTCCCCCCAGCCACAAAAAAAGAAAGAAAGAAACAGAAGGAGAAAGCCCTGCACCACTTGTCATGGAGAGCTCTCAATCTCTGACCTCTTATCTTTTGATTCCCAGTCCGCTTTGATTACAGAACACTGCCATACATTGTCTACAGCTGAAGAAGCGCTGTCTCTCCTCCTCCTTTCCTTGGCTGAGCAGTTTCACTGTGGTAAAATTCTGTCTCATCAAGGCGCAATCATACACCCCCACACCCATAAACGGCAGAGTCATTTTACCTGAGCACCAAAGCAGCTTTGTCCAGCTCAGGCAATTTTAGGCCTCAGTAACCTCAAACTGCGCCACAGTGCTACCCCCCTCTGCTGAATATCTGGGACTAGATATTCTCCTTAAAACACCACTGTTGGTATCGAGTTGTTTTCTAGTGTACATTTGAGCTGTGTGGCCCATGAGGCAGTAGTGGTATTAGTAGTAGGCCTTGTAGTAGTAGTAGTAGTAGTAGTGATAGCATTATTACTACTACTACTACTATTCACTATTGCAGCGATGTTAAGAATCGCATAACTATGCCTATGATAGCAACAACATGTAAACACAATCTGTTTCTAGTTGTGTTTTTTTTAGCATGTAGCATTTTGTTTTGTTTTGTTTTTTTTTTTTCCATTTTTGAGAAACTAGCTCAGGAGGTGAAACTGAGAGGGAGAGCTAGTGTAGCGCACAGGGGTCAACAGGGGTCATCACTGCTGGACTGGAGAGGATTGTGCCACTCTGTAAATGTCAAGAGCGTTCACTCAGCATCCGCAACCAGACTGGGACACAGAGACAGGGGGGAAGAAGGAAAAGAGAAAAGCAAAAGGCATGAAATTATGCGGCCATTTTGAGAGGGCTGGCATGGTGCCCCTAACTCTGTTTGAGAGGAATAAAACTGATAATGTCTAAATCGCACCTGCTGTCTCCCTTCCTTCCATATCGTGGCCTGTTCCTGTGAGTTATTTTATTTCACGTTCCCATCGCACTGACAGGGTCCTGAGCTTGCAGAAAGCCCCAGTGCGCACACACACACACACATACACACACACACTTAAACCCCCACACACACACATTGAATCTGCATGGCTCCAATCTGTAGATCTGCCTGTGATCTGACCTCAACAGTACAATATATTTGACTTTGGCAAAATCAAATTACATATGCGGACAACAGAAATATACATTTACTGCAGCAGCAGGGTAGGAGTTCATTTGCATTTCCACTATTGATTTCTAGAGAGCTCTGCCGGCAACACATCAGATACTACAAGCTTCTCCACCATGAAGGCATCCGAGGCTGGAGGAGGTTTTTCATCTCTCTCTCTCTCTCTCTCTCTGCCTCCCTTTTAAGCAACTTCTTTCCCACCCTTTTTTTGCCAATTCTCCTTTGAATTCTGTGTTTTTTAATCCAACAGGGACTACTGTGAAATTCAGTAGTTTGGATATAAATCATCTTCTGCAGGTCATCCTCTTCTCTCCGGCTGTATTAGCGACTGGATATAATTGTTGCTTAGATTAGCGAGTTGATCCATTATTCATGCAACTTTTGAGCGAGGACACCGCACACACTTTCATAAACTCTGACTGCTAGCATATGCCTGCGACTGTAGCCGTCCCTGATAACCAGATGGCTCGGGTGAGGCTCGGGCAAAACTTATGCTACCTGTCAAGAAATAAATAAATAAAAATAACCAATAAATATTCTTACCACCAGAAGACAAGAAACCTGCAGCCAAGAATATTACAACTACATTTTTGCAAACAAAGTCCTCACAGGAATCTTTCCCAGCCTGTCATTCTGAATGCATGAGGGAAATATTTGCTCAATAGTTGAGCTGCTTGGTGATCCAAGGCCATGAGTTAGGACCTATAAACAGAGGTCTTGAACTGACAGCCTGAGTAAACATGTTTTACACCCAAATGAAACATATGGGAATTGAATAAAAAACATTCAGGGCTAAACTGTGAGCGTCACTGCCCGGGTCAGTGGGAGGTGTGTGTGTGTGTGTGTGTGTGTGTGTGCAACAGAGCATGCATGTATGTGTGTATGTGTATTTTAGTGTGTGTGTGTGTGTGTTTGCATGCATGTGTATACCTGACACACACACACACACACACACACACAATGTGGCCCAACACACTTTTCATCCCACTCTCAGTTATGAAACTACTTAAGGGACATACATAATGTGTATAAACAGATGCAAATGTCTCATCTGCTTAATCTATCCCACCTGCGCACGGACGCACACACGCACGCACGCGGACATACATACGGACGAACATAAACCGACACAGACATACAGACAAGACACAGACACACACACACACACACATACATATACATATACACAGACAGAGACAGAGACAAACACAGAGACAGACACACACACACACACACACACAAATACATGCATGCATGTGCACATACGTAAATGTAAATACCCATTCTGCAGGTAAGCGATGGTTTGGTTTGATTGTACAATGCAAAGCTATGATTCTACCTATGGTTACACATAATTACTTTTTTTATAACAACTGAAGTTTACATTGTCATTTGCTTTCATCTCTCCATCTATCTACAACAGCGATAATGGAGGACGAAAATATATGAATATATGGTAAGGGAAGGTACACACGTGACATTTATAACAAATGCCATTTCAGTCAATTTTATCTGTCAATTAAATTTATGCATGAAAGGATTTTGTTTTGGTTGTGTGGTGTGGGTAAAATAAATAAGTACACACTGGCTGTTTACCACAGTAGGCTCCAGTATATTCTATACTGTTGTGAGAGTACTAGATGTGGAAGGAGGTGCAGACTGGACACATTCAGTTGAAGACACCCCTGTCTGTCACTTTGTGAAGAGGTGTGTCCATACCACTGTGTGCACTCGCTAATACGGAGGGGACAATGAATGACACGGCGTGCGTATATCGGTGAATATATCATGTTCGAGGTGGCGAAAAAGATAATTCATATGCAAGTGTAATACAGCCAAAAAAGTGAAACTTCTTCAAAGGTGTGCGGTTATCTGAAAATAATGCACGTTCTAAATAGCGCACCCCAATACGAAATTTGATCAAGCAGTGGCAAACTGGGCATATACTGCGGCCCCACGTCCTCTGGCATGAGTCTAGATATTTGGCACGTGTGGAGACATTTACCATGTCTACGCACTCCCTGACACCCCTTTTCAGACAGTGAGTGTGTGGTGTGAAGTAGAACCAACAGATGGGTTGGTGTTTAGTGCTATCTTCTGGCCATGGGTGTATCCATGTTCCATGTGATCCTCTCTCCCTTCCACCTCATTAAGAACTGCGTCTCTCAGCTTTAACACTGCCATGCACTACTACTGCTATTAGTCGCATCATTATTATCATCACCAACAGCCACAGGGAGTGTCTATACTTCACCCGAGTGCCATTTCACAAATGCAGTGATTGCTGTGTCAGAGGCCTCTCTACAGGCTTTCGCACCATTGCAGCAGTTTGCCACCCCCTACCCTCACCTCCACCCCCCTCTGCCTCTCACTCTCTCTCTCTCTCTCTCTCTCTCTCTCTCTCTCTCTCTTTTCAGGGTGCCCTGGTTAAATGAGAAGCCCTTGTTTTGTTCTAAAACAAAGCAATCATTGGGAGATTGATCTGATCTCTGGATAACTGCTGGCAGTGCAAGACTATGACAGCTTATTTTCCCCCGAGCCTTCTCCGCAACGCTTGCCGATTACATCAGACCAATGGCGTCTGCTTATAGGCAGATGTGGTAATTGGCTGATTGGTTCACTCAATAGATGTAAGTAATGGCCTTTCTCATTGGTCAATTAATCATGCCCAGAGGGAAATGGAGTTGGCAGGGGAAGGGTGAGATATAAGGGGTAATAGTGGTCAGGGGAGTGTGTGGGGGGTGAAAGAATCAGCCTGTACTACTCAAGGGCAAAATGTTAGCCTTAGTTGCTAGGTTTTCACGTCACTGACCACTGACATAAACCCCAGGGTCTAAGCCAGCACACATTGATTAATCAACAGATATTAGTGTAAACTTGCAAAATGCAAATGATGGGTGAACTGATGCGAGTTTGGAAAATGTTGGGTATTTTAACTGTAACACTACAGCATTCAAAGATGACCTTAAGTAGAACTCTTAAATTCTGATATTACCCTGGTTGCTTTGAGATTACCTCAGGAGTTACTGACTACATAAGACACCATAATAACACAGGCCAAAGCCAGGCTAGTGTCTACACAAACTATCAAAAGACACACAACTCTGCACTTTTTTTTTTTTTTTTATCGATACTTCCAGTTTATTTGTTTTGAAATAATATGTGTCTCTCTCAACTCACTCACCTCCATGGTTCATTGTCACTTTTTCTCTTATTCTCTCGCTGCTTGTGGGAAAACGAACGTGACAAGAAGCAGGCGCGAGAGAAAAGGGAGTCAGGAAGCTGCCTTGTTATTCATCCATCCGCTTCTTCAGAGAGCCAGCTCTGTGCCAGGAGAAATCTGTTGTTTCCTCTCCCTTGTGAGATGTGCAGGGATGCCTGTGCATCTCACCCAAACCACAATGTTATTTGAGCACATATCGGTGTGCAAGAAGGTGACTCAATCAACAGGCTTGCGGCTATTTAAGTTAGTCATGGCGGCCCTCAGGGAGAACAAATACAACCCTGAGTTCCAAAGTTTTCTGCTTCACCACCCAAGTCTGTTTATGTGCCACTGCTGTTGAATAAACATGATTGTTGTAGTGTGTGGTGCTATTGCATACAGAGAATACTGCAGAAGCAGATTTCACTAGCCATGTCAATTCTTCTATGTGCAATGGGTTGTGTTTTTCAAACCAACTTACAAAGCATTTTTCCCAGATAGCCATTTTTGGCAATGACATAGTATATTATGTCAACAGATGCCAGTGCTGTGTTGGCCTCAAAAACATTTGTGCACTTGTGCGAGTGTGCTTGTTTGAGTTGCTATCGTGAAGAGAATTGCCTTAGCAAGCTGCTGTCCAGGATGGAATATTATTTCTCTCTCTTATTGTAGAAGAACGTAAATCAATTTCAGACAACTAACCAAAACAAATAACTTATTTAGTACTTCATGTAAGGAACACAATCCAGCACAGAATGAACAAACCCCTCTACATTTCTGTGATTGTTCTAAGTCCCCCCAACCAATTCACCTCTCTCACACACACTGCACACAGACACACAAACACACACACACACACACACACACATACACTCACATCTTCAGGTTGTACACTTATAAGTTGGAATAATCAAGTTAGTTAAGTGGTGATGTTAAAACATCTCTGAGAGACTCATTTCCAAACATTCACGTCCTACCAAAAAAAGGGATATTTTTTTCACCCTTAGCCCTGTTCATGGGGGCAATGGGATGTGATGGAAAAAATGCCTTTCTTAGAATTAATTAAAATCCAGACTGAAAAACTTTCCAGGATTTGGACCAAGTGGACTGGGTATATTGAACAAATAAGATCAGATTTTTGCTGACTTAAGGAGTTGCTTATTTAGTTTTTGTTGTTTTTCTTTTGCTTCTTGTCTATAAATATCCAGTTGAACGGAATGTAAGGTGAAAACTCCCCATGTTCATACTGCCCATTATATACACTATGTTCTTGACCACAATGTGAAAAACTGATGCTGTATGCTGTATGATCACTGTTAGGCTGAAACTATATCCGTACGGAATATGGGTTTATCTTGTAGCATGTAGCAAACTATGCTCCAACCAGTGCTACTAATCAATCACACAGCATGGTTGGCCCAACTATACAGTGTCCCCCATCCCCACCGCTTGTTCTCTTAGCCTAATAGGCAAGGGTGTGAGAGACCCAATAAAGTACCTGTCATCTAGCCTAGATCTCACACATGCTAATCTGCAATGCAGCTCATGGCCATTAGGCCAATCTTCACTTCTTTCTGTTTGCCTGAGATAAGGAACCAATCACACACTGGCTTTTCTCCCATTACAATGGATGCAGGTTCAACAACAGGTTCAAATGGTGATGCATCCCACTCTGTCCTTTCTCTGCAATCATTGGTCTGATCGGTTGCAGGTGTATCCAATACCTGCAGAGGTATTTTGACCTGCATCTGTTGATTCCGCCCCAGGGAAGTGGGAGATGACAGAAAAGCAGCCAGACTGAGCTGCTTGGCAGATCAGTATGCATGAGAACCAAGCTACCAGTCAGCTCCATCAACAAAGTGATAAGTACTTCGACAAGTACATCAGTGTCAATGATGATTGTTCCTCTCTTGTTGATCTGTGTTTCCTCTCTTGTTTTCCTCTCTTGTTAGGATCACGGAATTATGATTCGTTATGATGACAGGTCTAAGACACGGACCGGGTGGTTACAGCCTCCTTGCATTATGTCACTGTGTGTGTGTGTGAGAGAGAAATGTGGTACTTCAAGGCCTGTGTTTCGTAGCAGTTTGTCTGGCTTTCTGCTGGTCACATTGTGGTAACGTACGTAAGGGCTGTCTGGAATGTCATTGATGGGCTTCCCACACACACCACTATGCACACACAGCAGGGCCAACACACACCCTGTGGCAGAGATATAATTATACAGGCATTTGTGTCAGGCAAACGACACGGCCGCCTCACTGCGCTCCATGTACCTCGTCTGCCTTGGAAATCACCATCACAAGGTCACAGCTCGATACCACTCCCCCGACTGACATTTAATTGTTTTGATTAAACTTTTATGCCAGGCAATATGAACGGTGTTTTTACTCTCTCTCTCTCTCTCTCTCTCGCGCTCTCTCTCTGTTTTTGATGGCACTCCAGAATCAATTGAATATTAAAGTGTGCATCTTAATTGAATATGGAAATCAGATGTTATGTTTATTATATGGTGCACTCAGTTGCTTATGGTTGGGTTTGGGTGACAGCACCAGGCGATTAATCATAAGCGTTTAATGAGGGAGTGTGCGCTACGTAGCTGTGAACCACGATGTATTGTTTCGCTAAATAATTCAGTAGTGCACTTCCTCGATGGCGCTGCCAGGTGATTTATAGGGAAAGCCTACTGTAGAGGAACAGTAATTACTGCTTAATTGTACCATGATCAATATAAACATATTTTAATCCCGATCCCTGCGTATGTTTTTAACATGAATCGGCGATAAGTGAGGGGACATGCGAAGGATGGGCCGGCACATGGAGGGTAATTCTTTATAAATGAAATTCAGAACAATTTTTCAGCCACTCTTCTGACTTTTTTATTCTTGCTCTCTCTCGCTCTCTCTCTCTCTCTTTCTTTCCTTCACCCCCCTCTCCTGTCTCCTTATCAAGAGCAGGTTTTAATCAAGAAAATGCTCTGTGATTATAACACCAAAGATACGCAAGCAGTGAGCCATAAATGAATGGCCTGTAATTACTCAGTGGTTTTGCCGAGTCAAATGGGAAGGGGGGCCGGATGCCCAATCACACGAGAGGAATGACTCGCATCTATCTCACTGAGCCAATGGGCTCAGAGTCTGACATTTAGTTAAAGAGCAATGCGTTTACACACAAACACACACAAACAGGCACTCACACCTACGTGCAAACTAAGAAAGTGAATTAACAAAATGCATTTGTAAATGAGAAAATTCCAGGGTGGATGATCTAACAGTTTGATTGACTCTAGAGTCCTGCGGCTCATTTTCAGCTCATTAATCAAGAGCCATTTCAGAAAGGTTACACAGTAGAGAAAGAAAGATGCGCACGCAAAAGCACACACACACACAACACACACACACACACACACAAACACACAAACAACAACATCAACCTCTCTGGTGACTTGCATTACACTCCTGGCTTAACCCTGTCTATAACTTTTACTGACGGCTTAGGGTGACTCATAAAGCCGTCAACAATGGCGCGCACACCTGGCACATGGCATGCTGATAATGCCAGGCACAGCCGGCTGGTTACGCCTCAGCGACGGAACCTTCTGCCTCTCAGCCTCCCTCCACACACACACACACACACACACACACACACACACAGCGCTACCCCCTTACCCTCACCAGCACGTCTGGCGGAGCGTGGTTTGGCTTGGTAAGCCCCAACCACTGGGGAATGGACCCCACATGTCTGCGGGCTCAATCAGTGTGTCATAATTAAAAAAGCACATTAAAACACACAAACACTCACTCACACAATACATACACACACAGATAAACACACATTCACAGAGTGAGACTGAGAAGGAGGGAGAGAGAGATACACACACATGATGCACACAACACAAGAGCCACTCTCACAGTTAAACGCACGCACACATATACAAGATCCTCACGGTTTCACACAAACACACACATACACACATACACAGACTCTCTCGCTTATAGACATACACTCTCGTCCTTGCACACACACACACACACACACACACACAAAACACAAACAGATTCTCTAATTTGGAAGCACACACACACCCACACAATGAAACACATACACACACAGGCACTCTGTATACTTGCACACACACACACACACACACATGCAGAATGACAGATGCATGCATATCAACAGGTCGCACTCACCTTTGTCTATCCTCCTGGCGTGGCACTGCATGACAGACTAGCTATTATGCGTCGCCAGAGGAGACTCAGTAATGACATCAGTGTCACCTGGCCCAGAGCAGGAGACCCCACCAACCCCAACCCCTCCAGGCCCACAACCACCATCACCCAACCTCCAACCAACCCCATAAACTTGTTACAGAGGAGGTGAAGAGGAGCAGAGAGGAGAGAAGAAAATAGGAGCAGATGGGAGAGGAGCCAGTCACAGGAGAGGAGAGGAGAGGAGAGGAGAGGAGAGGAGAGGAGAGGAGAAGAGCAGTGCGGAAAGGAAAGGGGCCAGTGACAGGGGAGGACAGGAGGGGAGAGGAGAGGGGAGAGGAGCCAGTGACAGGGAAGGGAAAGACGGGGAGAGGAGCATAGAGGAGTGATGGCTTCCAAAGGATAATCTCATATGAAGAGGAGCCAGTGACAGGAGCTAAGAGGAGCGATGGCTTTCACAGAATAATCATAGGAAGAGGAGCCAGTGACAGGAGAGGAGCGTAGAGGAGCGATGGCTTTCACAGGTTATTCGTGAAGAGAGGAGACAGTGAGAGGAGAGGAGCATAGAGGAGCGATGGCTTTCACAGGTTAATCGTGAGGAGAGGAGACAGTGAGAGGAGAGGAGCATAGAGGAGCGATGGCTTTCACAGAATAATCATTGGGAGAGGAGGCAGTGAGAGGAGAGGAGAGGAGTGATAGCTTTCACAGGTTAATTATGGGGAGAGGAGAGAGGCGTGGAGGAGATGGGTGTAGAGGAGCGATGGCTTTCACAGGATAATCATGGTATGTTTGTATTGCCGCTAATGAATTCAGTAGAGCTTGCACCCATAAAGCCTCATATGGGACCCCTCAGCAACCACCCTAATACACATCTCACCCTCTTCCTCGAGTGCACAGCCTTACAAACACACACACACACACACTTATTTACACCCTGGTGCACTTGCAGGAAAACAAGGCTCAAAATAAAACCATGCCTCATTTAGCTAATTGTATAAAGGCGATGAGAGACTGCTCTTGCTTTCCCTCCACACACACACACACACACACACACACACCACACACACACACACACACACACGCCTTATTCTTGCCAGCGTCAGGCAAAGTGGATTCCATGCAGAGATGTGGGGAATGGGGAAATTCCAGTGGGGACACAATCTGTTCCGCCTGTTCTCTGGAGAACCAACTGACTTTGAGGTGCCGACCTTCAGCTGTTCCCTTGTCAGTGAGAGGCTGAGTCGGCTGCTTGTCATCCTGTAGCACCTCCCACTTGGAGGCACTATTGTTTTTAACCTCATCGGGAGACAGTGCAAACAGCATCAATGCATTATGGGACTTGAATGTCAGCCAACACTATTTTACGTAAATCAGAATAACTGCTGTTGCCCGTGTGTGTGTGTGTGTGTGTTTGTGTCTGTGTGTGTGTGTGTGTGTTTGTGTCTGTGTGTGTGTGTGTGTGTTTGTGTCTGTGTGTGTGTGTGTGGTTTTTCCACCTGTTTGGCTACTAATCCATCAACCCCTTGCTGCCAGAGTGCTAAGAAAATTGTTAGACAATCGCTGCACTGACGTGACATCCTCTCCTCTCACCTCCGTCATTCTTCAACTTCCTCAGGCCCTCCTCCATCCTTTTTTCTCTCTCTCTCTCTCTCTCCCCTCGCTCCCACACACACACACACACACACACACACACACATCCCTCCCCTGCAGGAGCTCTGTGTGATGGAGCCTTTCCAGCCACGGCAGACTGAAGGATTGCCCGTGTGTGACTGGGTCCAGGGTGCCTTGGTGGAACAGGGGCGGCCAGAGAGCAGAGCAGGAGCCCTGAAGCAGAGCAGGAGGATCCGACGCTCACACTCTCACTCACTCACACTCTCACGCTGTGGCTGCCAGTCATCACAACAGAGGCTGTCTACAAACTCCCCCCCACCACACACACACACACACACACACACACACACACACACACACACACACTTGCCCCAGCTGCCAGCAGAGGTGGAGGGGCAGAGCATTCTCATTCACTTGTTCTCTTTCTCCTTATTCTTACATCTCTCTCTATCTCTCTCTCTTTCCCTAAACCTCTCTAGCTCGCTTTCCTCCAACTCTCTGTTCTGTCTCTCCCTCCCTTATTCCCTTTTCCCATATTAATGTGTCTCTTTCTCTTCTCACTCCCTCGCTCTGTCTGCTACTTCGTCTCCCATTTGCCCTCTCTCTCTCTCTCTCTCAAATCATCCCTCCCTCCCCTCCCTCTCTCTCTAAATCTTGCTGGCTCTCTGTTGGTCCTCCTTTCTCCTAACCTCTTTCTTTCTCCCCTCTCTCTCCTACTCACTCTCTGCCTCCCTTTCTCTCTCTCTCTTATCCTCTTTCCCTCCCTCCCTCTCCCCCCCAGACAGCCCAGACCTATATCCATCACGGCCAGCCGAGTCTGCCACGGGGAGCGGAGAGCTAACAGGGTGTTAGCCGGCTGAGCGATGTGTTCAAAAATCACTAAGCTTTTGAGCCTGCAGATTTCGCCAGTTAATTAAAGCACCCCAGACCCAGGGATATATGCACTGGCACATTCTATCAACCCTTTTCTTTCAGCAGAGTTATTCTTTTTTTTCTTTTATTCTTTTATTATTGTTTCTCCATTTCATTTTTTTAGTGTATTGTGTGGGATCTCCACTCCACTCCTCCACCTCCACCTCAACTCAGAGGTTTCTGAAAAGATTAACAGTTTCTCTCTCTCTCTCTCTCTCTCTCTGTCTTTCTCTCTCCAGCCACTGCTGTTTCGTTTCGCTGCATTTTAATAGGACTATGTGTATAACACAGGTTTTAAAAGGTACCAGCGCACTGTTCGCCTCCGTGGTAATGCACTGTAAAATATTAAAGCATCTGAAAGGCCCTGCTATTCACGACTTAGTCAGAGTCAGCGATGCAGCTCCTACACAACCGCTGAAGGACCCCATGTTTCTTACGGGGAAAAAAAAAAAAATTTTCTGAGCATCCGAGAGAGCTAATTTATCCACAGGCCATCAGTAATGAAATGGGTGGGCAGAAAACAATCATCCTCATCTTTTGAGTCACATAATGAGACAGAGTCACTAAAAGCTTTCCAGTGGGAGACAGACACCACGGCAGATTTTTCCCTAGGCCTTGAAAAATAAATAATAACGGGATTTTTTTGGACACAAATTATATTTATTTTTATATTTTTTTCACCTGAGCAGTTCTTTAGCCGTTTTAAGCTGGTTGTCTATTGTAAGTTTATTGTCTTTGTGAGTTGAAGGTGTGTTTTCATATGAGTTCTGTTAGTTAGTTAGCTGGTTTGGCAGGGATAGATGGCCATTCTAGCTGGTTTTGCTGGCCTGACACTAGTCATTTATGGCATGCTTACCCGCATAACCACCCAACTCCACCAATGGCCTGTTTGACAGGCTGGAACATGAAGCAGCTGGACCAGCATGGTTAAGGAATTGGTGTGTTTTCACATGTGATTTTGGATCCTTTGGCTACCGGTTACCAGCTACCAGCATTAACTAGAATTAAGCTGCTTTTTTTTTTTTTTTTTGCAAAGATGCATGTATTACAGCAGAAGAGTATGGAAGTCCAAATGCTGAGGTATGTAGCCAATGGCTCGATGAAAATGGCTGACACTGTTTGTGAATTTGAAACCAACAAAATACAAAGAAATAGCAAAGTAACTTAGTTAGCAACTATACTCTTGTAATATACATTTTAATATGACAAATGCAAATAAGCACATACAGGAAGTTCACAGAGTCACAACACCAGGGAGGCCACATATAGTATGACAGATGTTCCACTATGCTCTGTGGCGACACTAAGTGTTGCTATAGCAAACCCCCCAGGATGAGTCATATGCACAGTAGTGAGGGATGTTTACAGTTGTCAGTGTCAAACTCAGGCCATGTTCCGGTTGTAATTGAGGTTACATCACAGCAGGATACGTGTGAAAGGCTCATAACAAAGCACGGTGTGATGAGGAGGAGAGGGTGATTTGAATGTGGGCTCTAAAGTCATCCCTTGACCCCATCTGTAGACAGTAAATGGCAGTGCTCGCCCACAAACACATTCCTGGCTCATTTATGGGAATTTACTTTATTTTTGCATTTCTCAAGTGGCACAATGGCAATGCAAACTGTTCCATGGTCAGTTTGGTAAAACTTAATAATCTCATTACTTGCCAACATAAGCATGCTAATGCTCTTTCACAAGCGCATACACACACACACACACACACACACACACACACACACACACATTCCACATCTCTCTTTCTCTCTCTCTGAGGGTCCACCTCAGCAGTCTGTTTATGTGATTGCTCTCTGCAAAGTCTTGACCTAGCTGGTCACAGGGCTTGTCATTCTGGGTCCTGCTTTGTTGAACGGACACATTACGTCCCTATAACACCCCCCAAAACACACACACACACACACACACACACACACACACACACACACACACGTGGCTCCTCCTCACCCAACCTGAGCTCTGAAGGATCTCATTTTGGATTCTGCCAGCATCAGACAAAGTAGAAAAAAAAAGAAAAGGAAGATGGAGGAGAATAAAGAAAGAGAGCCCTGACAAACAGACGATCTTCACTTCACAATACTAAAGCAATCATGTCTCCACAAGATAGATTGCACTGTTAAGGTGTCCTATAATTTAATACCCTATTCTTCCATTTCTTTCTCTCGCAGTGCCTGAGAGACTTACTTCTTTAGCGACTTCTTTAAGATCTATTAGATGATGATGTGTCATAAAACTCATTCTCTCGGAGGAGCATGAATCACATGACGGATCCCTGGCTTGCCCTACCTCCTGACACTTTGTATGCGCATTTCAGGATGACAGATTAAAATTAGCCTCCATTTCTTAAATTATTGACCCTGTCCCGGATTCTGTGCTCCCGCCACCATCAGTTTAAAGGGAGAACAGAGGACCCAAAAAAGATGAAAAAGAAAAAGAAAGGTCTGAAGTCTGTTTGTCCTCTGGGCATCAGTGAGCTTGCTTCCATTCCATTAACGCCCCTCGAGAAAGGACCAGGAGGCATATTTTGCCGGTAGAAAATTACTTCCTTTTTTTTCGGTCCCACGTCTCTCCTAACTACAGGGGGATTTCTCCTGACTAATAACGCATCTTCATTTATTTGGCAAGGGGGTGGGTATGTGTGTGGGGGTGGGGGGTGATGGGGAAGAGAGGATGGAGAAAGAAAAATGAGTTATTTTAAATTTTAACCGAAGCATTTATTATTAAGCAAATCCATATGAATTTTTTACGTGTTAATCATATTAGTGAGATTGAGTTATGTGACTTTTACTTAATATTAAGTTTTTCTCTTTATAAATCAGAATATGGGACTCCGCAGCCTCTAACCTATTAGTTCATTAACTTTTGGCTTGTACGCAACCTCATCGTCATACTTTTATAAATATATATAAAAGCATAACTGCGATATAAGAACTTTGGCAAGTTACGTGATTCCACTATCCCCAGCAGCGGAACAAAAATGTTTCAAGACAAGTTTGGGGTGTTTTTTTCTTTCTTTTTCTCTCTTTTTATATGACTTTCCAAATCCATCCAGTAGAATTTTATCTTAGCTTGTACAAGGTATAGTTCTCAGTCAACCCATGCACTGATGTCAAAGGTTCTTGCATACCAGCAGTATTCCTGAAGAAGACAGCCTGTCTTTTCTTTGCTACACCAATAGAATGTGCTAGAATTTTTTACAACCCCCAGTCTGCTGACCGTCAGGGCAACCATAGTAGACTACGCTATAAACACGGGACACTGAAAACTTCTGTGGCTAAGAGGAGATTGGAGAACTGAGACACAGCTCCAGAGGCGCGTTGTTTTGCAGTGTCGACATCACTGTCAGCACATGGAGAGGAAAACCAAGAGGCTAAGTTACTTCAATCCCCTTTTGCCTTCACTCTGCAAGTGCAAAGAGTGTGCCGAACATTTGGCCAAGAACACCGCTTTGTGAAAAAAAAATGGGAAGTAAAACTAAAGAAGAAAACACAGCAAAAGAAATATCACAGAAGAAAGACATTACTATTTAATAGTAATTTCACTCCAAAGCAGATGTTACAGTGCGAAGAGACAGATGACATTTTCTAATACCGAGTCTGCAACTCAGGCCTTGGGCCCTCTCAGTCATGCGTGCGTGTGTGTGTGTGTGCGTGTGTGTGAGTGTGTGAGAAAGCAGGCAAGCGAGGAGAAACAGCTGAAAGCCTTTGCTCATCAGAGGATGGAGAAAAAACCAAGGCGGGCTTTGTGTCGGTCGCGTGCATCAACTGACGCCACTTTGTGTCACCGCAGGTCCCCCGCAGTGCCGTCTTCTGCTTCTGCCACGGACACTCCGTGGACCCTGCAGGGTATGAGTGACAGGTGATGGCTGAGTACAGACAAGAGAGAAAAAAAAGTGTGGTCATAAACTCTGTGTGTGTGTGTGTGTGTGTGTGAGAGAGAGAGAGAGAGAGATTGTGTGTGTGCATGAGATTAGCGGCTGTTTTGAAGGAGGTGGCTGATTGGAAATGTGCCTAATTAAACAAGTGCATACACTTAGTAAGTGACAGCTCCCTTTCAGGATCAAGCATGACACAGTGTGTGTGTGTGTGTGTGTGTGTGTGTGCGTGTGTGTGTGTGTGTGTGTTTATCTATGAATGTGTGTCTATCTGTCCGTGTTTATGAATGTGTGCCTGTACAGTTTCAACTGACATTTTGTTTTCTAACACTCCACTTGAGTGTATCTGTCCTTAACGCTTCAGTATTCCCTTCAGTGGAGGATAAGCCACTCAGAGCGAGGACTTAACCCATAATGATGCCATCTATTAATGGCTATGTCTCGGAACAGAGGAAACAAAGCAGATAGGAGACTAAGTCCGCTGTAGTGTTTAGTGTTTAGTTTAGTGTTTGTAGTGTAGCGGTTATATAATTTATGTGGTGAAGTGCAATATGCCTGTGCTGCGGCAGTGTTAGTGGAAGCATTGGGCAGCCAAGGATGCCGTTTTAGTTTCTATCTGTTAAGTGTTTTTTCATTTCAATAACGCAAACCACCAGTCAGCCTGCTGGTGATCCAGCTCCATTTGTTTTGTTTGGTTTTCCATTATCGGCGTCACCACTTTGAAGTCGTGTGTTATTCTCCCAGCAGAGACTTTGCTGTACCATGTCACGGATGTCGTCTCATTTATTTATTTATTTATTTAAAGACAAAAGAAATGCATCCTCTGCCTTACCCAATGTTTCCTCTTAAAGAAAACCCAACTGTTTGTCTAATTATCTCAAACAACAGAAATCGCTCAGAGAAAAAAGAAAGTTACTTGTCGAGCAAGCACATAAATTGACGTCAGTCACTAATACATCTTCAAACATAGCCAAGTTTCTGTCTTTCTTTTTTTTTTTAAATTCCGCCATCTATTCGACATGTCATGACAACATAATGCCCACAGATGAAAAGAACTGGGAGGAGGGCAGCCTTTATGTTGTCTGTCTTGTTTTTAATTATTGTGCAAACTAAAAAAGAAAAATGACAGAACACCTGAGCTGTCATTATATCTTTGGCTGCAACACAGTGATTTGACAAAGACAAGGCCACTATGCCAGACCACCTGAGGCCTGTCCTTGAGATGGGAGGTTTGGGAACTCACACACAGAGAATCATACCAAACACCTCAACGCAGAAAACCACACAGGAAACAAATGGCAAAACGCAGAAGTACTGTCTCACAGTATAGCTGATTTTGTGTCTATAATGCACGTGATCAGGTATACTAGTCAAGCTAAGCTGTTCTGGAAGACGTTTAGTGTTGAATAGTTTAGTTAAGGAAGGAATAATGTTCTGCGAGGCGGGTGATTATCGCGGAATAAGCCCCAATAGACAGATGCAAGAGCGAGAGAGCCCTTAAATCTTAAACCTTTAAAGGCCAGCTATTGAAGATATCACTAACATAACATGACTAACATGACTAAAGCATTGTTTAATTGCTGAATTGCTTATTTTTTAATTGTTTAATTGCTTATTTAAGTAAGATAGATTAACAAAATAAATAAATCTTTTAACTGACAGTTCAACTGATTGGTTATGGCAACGTTCTGTTTCACTTTCCTTGACAACGGTCCCATTGAAGTGAATAAGACATTATATATATATATATATATATATATATATATATATATATATATATATCAGTATATAAAGAACTGTGTAGTAAGTGGAGAGAATTTCATGGGAAAAAATAAATCTACCAGGCTCAACTCTGAAAGCAACACATAACAGGCGTTTAGTGATTGGAGGGAGGTGACCTTCAGTGTTACTTGGTACTTACATTATGTTTCAATTACTATTCAATTATATATTTAATTACATTTTCAATTAAAACAGTATGAAACTGAGGCAAGCCTGTTGAGGCTGCATGGTTATGAATCTGTGCAGATTAATTAATTAAATAAATAATTCAATTATTCAAAACCTTCAAAGTAGGTTTGATTATAGACCTGCTTGAAGCCATTGAATACCCCCATACTCATATGTATAAAGATAAATATATATATCTTCATAGCCTTGAAATACTTTGTATGAATCTCCCACCACACCACATAGGCCACACTGTAGCTAATTGCCTTGACTATACACAAGTCTGCACATTCGCTAGCTTGGCGTCTGTTTTGCAATTCCTATTTAATTTCATTCTATTCGACTTGCCAGGCCAGAAGGGAACTCCATTAGTTAACTGGGATAACTGGGAACTGGGTTAACTGGGAACTGGGAACACGATGCCTACATTTCTAATAGGCTATCAGGGAGTGTCATGAGCTTATAACTGGGAACTAATGCCATGTTGTTAATTAAGTATCCCCAGTACTTTATGCTATCAGACATCAGTAACAGGTGTCTGGCAACACTCACACCGCCCCTCACATACACACACCCACGCACACACACATGCATGCACACAAATATACACACCTACATACACACACATTTATGCACACACACATACACACCCACACAACCTCACATACACACAATGCATGTACACACATATACTGTACACATCCACACACATATAAATGCTTGCACACACACATACACACCCATACACAATGCATGCACACCCACAGACACACATACGCACCCACGCACACACACACACAATGCATGCACACGCATATACACACCCCCCACACAGACAACGCATGCACACATATACACACCCACGCACAAACTCATAGATATGCTTCTGTACAGTGCCCATGCCTACATACAGAAGAGTAATTTGGCTGACAATTTAGTGGTGAATCATAAGTGAAGTGTCAGTGTATGTGTATGTGTGTGTGTGTGTGTGTGTGTGTGTGTGTGTGTGTTTGTGAGAGAGAGGGGGGGGGGCTGTTGAGAGGCAGACAAGCTGCAAAAGAACCAGGAGGGAGGGAGCGAAAAACACGAAAATTACACAGAGCACTCAAGATCGTTCCTCGAAATTAAGAGGTAATAAGCATCACCATGACGACCGTTGTCTGTCATCATGGGAATGGGGGGCGCTGGTAGCGGGGTCTGATGGGTGATGAGAGCAGAAGACAGAGCCACCAATGAATTTGAAAACACAGCAGAGAGCAAGCAGCCAATGATATTAGGAAGGCCACGCTAGCTGAGCCCCCACGAAAGGATCACCCAGAACGCTTGCCTAATTTTCAACATGAATAAATACATAAATGCGGCTATGCTAATCAGTCACTAGGCAGGGCTTTCAGTGAAGCACATGCAACAACTGAAGGGCCACAATTATCCTGGGAGCCAGAGATCACACAATAACGGAGGCCTTTGAATTTTTCAAAACATGGTTAGCTGCTCGCTCACTGCTCGTGCCCCATAGTCAGTGCCAGTGTGCAGGTCAGAGAATAGAGTTGCATTGAAGACGGTAAACTTTTGAAATGTTTAGCATTCATGTACACATGCACACACGGACACATTCACGTTCACATGTACTGTATGACACACTCTTGTGCATTTATGTTTGCATACACACACACACACACACACACACACACACACACTGTACAAATAATCTTGCATACAACCATTACACAATAAACCATACTGTATGGTCACAGAGAATCCAGACATGCTAACTTTAATAAAAGAACAATGCCCAGAATGATTACCTTTAGTTGTACAACAATAGCAAACACCTTTGCGTGGCATCATCCTTCAAAAACCCCTGGTTACAGCCATGGAGACGGCAGTTATTATTATAAATATGACAACACCTCCGTCAACCCCGGAGAGAGCACTGTGTGGGGGAGAGAGAGCGGAGAGGGAGAGACCTTGTCACAACCTTCACATGCGCTCCCCGCTCGCACCTGGCCTACTTGTCCTCGTCTCCCCGAAGATCAGGTCATGCTTCGCGTCTCTCTCTCTCTCTCTTTCTCTCTCTCCCGCTTTCTCTTCTTGCTTTCCTGTGTCTCCTGCGACCGACCAATAAGGGGCACGCCAAACGTGGCAGTCCATGTTCCGTATTACCCCCAACCCCCAGCCGCGCACGAGTCCCACGTTGCTTCGCCGAGCCTGGAGATGGCAGCGTGTGTGGAGTATGTATGTCTCTTGGTGGCGGCTCCACAGCGCCGGTGGTGCTGGGTGACATTGATGGATCAGCCTCTGGTCCTTCTTAAGGCCCTTTGCTCCAGCTCCAGTGCCGCTCCCATCTCCCCCCGGAGCAGCGCTCTTTTTGGCCCCCACAGGGAGCCATATTTTATCTGCGTACAACTCCCGAATTTATCTGGGTCACGTGTACTCCCATGTACTGTGCATATATTCGCACTGGGCTTCTGATGAATAAGAGGGTGTCTGGAGCATTTAGGCATGAAACACATCACCTTCAATTACCTGCAGAGGTGCCAGGCACAGCCACCAGTGTTTCCAAAGCAACTTGTATGCGCCTCTCGACACCCCTGCCCCCGCCCCCATCCCATTCTCCTTCGTGGCTTTCCCCAAGTGCGGCCCGTTGGACACGCTTGTGTGTGCAAAAGGTCAGAAAAGGTCACGTTTGAAGAATTAGCCAAGCTTTTGCTATTGGTGTTTACTTGGCATAATTTAATTGCCTACCTAGTCTTGGTGATTAATTTCAAGAAAATGAATGTGTGTGTCTGTGAGTGTGTGTTTGTGTATGTTTGAGAGAGACAGAGAGAGTGTGTGTGTGGAGGTGGATCAGTGTGAGGCCACTACATATATATATATAAGGTCATAATATATATATATATATATATATGTAGGGTATTTGAATGGCACCTGCATTGCTCTCCTGGAAGAGTGTATCTGAGTTGTTGCCATAGCTGTGTGCTAAACTAGCTCAAGGACAAATACTGTATATTAGCAAAAAAGACAGCAGCTGTTGAAATGGCACTTCATTGCTGTCAAATCAGAGCTCTCTTGTTTTCACAGGTAGGTGACAGCGTGGTCATCGAGCCGTTTATATTTTTGAGTACGGCATAGAGAGAGCACGGAAGTGCGAAATATCTCACTTACACAAGTGCCGCCTACCCGCTCGCTACACCTGAGTCTAGTGCCTTGTATATCTAACCAGAGAAAACAAGCTTGTGATGTCTGTGTTTCAAGAGACTAAAAAAAAAAAAAAAAAAACGTGCTAAAATTAGGGGCAACTAAACCTTTGAAAAAGTCCATAAACGACTAATAGCACCTCCACATATTAAAGCTCTATGCATGCTCTATTTCTGATCTGGAAACTGTTCAGATCAAAGTAACGAGAAACATCAGATGCAACAGGCAAAATAGGCCTCACCTGCATTGTGCACATTGGGGACACAAGTATAATAACAATTGCTAAGACTTTACAATCAAATCAGAACTGTTGTATTCATTGCATTCATTAGAATACTGATGAATTCATTGCATTCATCTGTAACACTTTATTTAAAGGGGTCTACTGACAAGAGTGACATGAGCCTGTTATAAACATGACATGAGATGTATCGTGAACATTAATGACACTACTTTCATGTTTATGACTGCTCTCATTACATGTCATAAAGTTTTGGTAATGTCTGTATCCCAAAGTCTGCATTTCATAAACCAAAAGACACAACGGTGTAATCATACCTCTGGCTTAATGGGTGTGTCTGAGAGAGTGTATGGAAGTATCAAGGTTAGCGCCACCTAGTGCTTCAGTTCAATATCACGTTTCACTAAAGCACAGTCAGGGATGTCTCCATTAGCTTAGGTTTCCTTCGACAAAGTGTTGGCTGGGCAATCAGCCAACAGAGGGTTCGGGCATGCCCAATATTTTTGAAGCTAACAGAAAGTACTGTATCTGCCCATGACGAAGGAGACGTATGGCAATTGAGGGATCCCACAAAGTGAAACAATGTGAAGGACGTTTGGTATACCAGCTAGAAGGGGAGCAAGAGGAGGTCAAAGAAAAATGCAAGCAATGTGATGGTGAATTAGTGGCACACACACACAGCACGCAGTGAGGTGAAACACACTAACCAACCTGCAGCCTGCCTCAAAGTGTCTGTGTAGGTATCGGGATAGAAAAATACTATACTGTAAAAAGTTTGGAAATAAGATTTATCGTAAAGATGACAGTAAAGAGTAAGTTCATGTCTGAATTAGTGGTATGGATGAATGTCTTAGTATTTGAATTGGAGTAGGTTAGACTGTCATACAGTAGCTGGCAGCGATCAGGAGTCTATTATGACCCCTGGGTCCTGTCCTCCCTCTCCTCTACTGTGGAATTAATTGTTTACTGTGGTCCAACGCGTGGCAGAGTCCACAGTGTTATTGTGGACCCCGGTCGAGAGTAATAAAAAGCAAGTCTCATGACAGCAACACCCTGACAAAAATTGGAGAACTGAGGCGAAGATGAAAAGAGTCTTTTCCCAGGGGCATGAAAAGAACGAAAGGTTCGATATATATATATTCCCAGCATTCCAGGTCCAATATTCCCAGCATTGTCAATGACAGGTCTGATATTCTCAGCATTATCTGAGCGATTGGTCTCAATGGATTTTGTCATCACTTGATCCATTGTTTGCCTTTGCCTAGAACATTCTGTATGTTCGGGAGGAGCTCACGGGCAGGCACACAGAATTCTTAATTACCTTACTGTCTCTTAAACCAAGGATTAGTCCAGTCCTCTGGGATTGTTTATACAACACATAGATTTTTCTCCTTTTCTTTATGTAGTTCTTAATTCCTGTTCATTTCAAACTAATCTACTACTACCCCTTTGCCTCCAGTCCATACGCAGTGTGATTTGATTGAAGGATTGAGGAACCGTTTCTACTAGACATAGTCAATGTCCTAGGGCAAGACCTGTCCCGGTGCCTTTACCAGCCATTAACAAATGGGCATGTTGTTTAGACTTAAGTAGTACCATGCAGACTGAATGGAAAATTACAATGAAAACAACAAAGGGACTGTGGCATAGAATACTGGAATCATAATAATACCACTTACAACAATGGCCGTCATGCCGAGGGCCGTGTGTGAGGAGATTACATTATTTCCATTCCAGACTGCAAATGAAAAAAAGAAATAAACCTCTGCCCAAACATCCCTAGACACAGACACTCTCTCTCTCTCTCTCTCTCTCTTTCTTTCTTTCTCTCTTTCTCTCTCACACGCACACACACACACACACACACACACACACATACTTTACACATTGCACATTTCAAGATAATGAAGATAACAACGATTAACAGAATCTGATTGTTAGAATTGACAGCATGGATAACAGCACACGGACATTCCCCTGCACGTTACCTGTCATCAAGTCTATGAACAGCTCCTTCTCCTAATAACTGTGGACTCGTCAAATCAGATCTTACCTCTGTGCTTTTAACAATAATGGGTTTGCATTTCTGATTCCCAAGTCTCTAGCCTTTCTGGAGGGCAGCCAGGGCATGATATCCACTCAGTTGTGGAACTACATTACCACAGAGAAAGGTATTGCCTTGGCTCATTAATTAAAGGCTAAAGAAATACACACACACCCGTAGGTCAGTTCAGACAGGCAACGAGCCCTGCAACAGATCACGGCTTCCTTACATTTGTCTTTACGCCATGTGGCAAAGAACAAGCACCATAATTGGCAATTTACCACAGACTGAATAGAGGGAAAGAAGGCTTACTGTCTAGGCAAGATAAAAACGTACCGTTTTTAATGCCAAGATTTACTTCTTAAGTGTTTCCTTTCGAGGAAAAAGGCTTGCGAATCAAGTTATATGATTTAAGAGTTTAAGAGACAGGGAGAGAAAGAAAAAGAAAGTGCTGTCCCTGAGGTTTTTTTTTTTTTTTCAGAAGGCAAAGGCAAGGCAGGGGTATTTAAACCATTTTGTTGAAATAAACTGCTTAGTAGGTATTTCTGTGCAAGTCACCGCAGCTGAAGGACAGCATCACTCAAGAGTGACTGGTGTGAGCTGGGCTCTTCAAAACTGCGCGCGCACACACACACTCACACTCACACACACATTTTTATTCTTTATTTGGACTGACAAATAGACTTTTATCATAAGATACAAATTTGACTTCATGGAGGTGTTTCAGTCCATAAGGCCTATTAAGGATAGAACTAACATCTGCATTTCCAGATGAAAAGACTCTCAGTTATAGCAGACTCTGAGCAGTGTCTTGTGAATCGTTTGGCCTTTGTCTTAAATAGTCCACAAAGCTGTAAACCAGGCACCTACATATTATGCATATGGTCCAAACTACCAAAGACTGGGGCAAGAATTTTACATGAGTAGCCACAGTTGTGTAAAGCATCACACAAAGGTTGATATTTCAACAGCCTTGATGCATAGTAAGTGTCTGTGTGAGCATCAGTTTCTAACACTATAACTGATTTGTAAAACTCTTGAATTAATACCAGATTAGCAAGTGACTGATAGCAACGCCCAGTGTAACGTGCTGATGGTGCGGTAGAGAAAACGGGTCCATTTTGACTGCTTGAGTGCTAAGGGTTGATATGAAGTTAGCATTATGCAGCTTGTTCTTGTACTTGGCGGTGGTGCAGCATGATGTATGGTCCCCTCTAAGTGGAGCAGCCTTTCAGCATGTGTTCAGTGCCTCTCTATGCCAGTTAAGGTGCAACACACAAAACGGCTCATGTTTGGAAAGTAACCATTCAGGCACGTAGGCTTTGGAGTACTGCCTCAACTGTGAACTTCCGTATGCTTTCTTCCAAGGCCGTGTTTTGTTGAACTGAATGGGATCGCTGTGATCGATGCAGGGCAGATAGAAAAGTTTTCCTCCTAGGTATAACCCTGCCCAGCGCTGACCTGTGTGACACAGGAAACAGGAAATAATTAAGTGCTGTTCTTCTGCAGTTTCTATACACTACACTAGTCACACACACACACACACACACACACACACACTTTTAAATAATTTAAACAATCATATCATCATTTGTTGATAAAATACAATTGACATTCCTGTAAACATTTATATCTTTTAAAAGCACATCAGGCAATGTTTTTAGGTTAATTTACCAGCTTCATAGTCACTTTGATGATTGAATGGCTCATTACGGGGTGAATGAGGGCTCTCTCAGCCACCTCTAGTGTGGATTCCACAGTTATTACACTTGCAGGATCTTAAACAGTGAGGCAATGAGGCAATGTTGTACGAAACTGAAACGTAATAAAACCAAAACGTGTGTTTATTACCTTGTCAGTCAGTGTAGCGCTACAATAATGATCATCTCTGGTTCCTTTTCTTTGGTTTGCAAACAAACCACAGGGACAGGTGAAAATGTACAATGTTTTTTTTGTTTGTTTGTTTGTTTTTTTGTTTTTTTGTTTGTTTGTTTTTTTAAATCAGCGTCTGTAGGGGGAGCTCTGGAGGTAAGAAATTGCAAACTTTTAACTGCCATGTACCCCCTAAGACATTCTATGTCCTACCATGTACCCCCTGCACCATAGACAGCTTGCTATTATAATTAATATTTTTCGAATTATTGCTGCATATACAAAATGCGAACTCATATTGATATACAGGCTACCATGTAGTGGCAATTGCGTTGTATTGGGGACAATTTGATGCAAGATCTTTGTCTACGTATAGTTCGTACCTGAACTTCATGTTGGTGAGACCTGAGAATCTATTCACAGACTTTTTTTTGTGTACCCCCTTGAATTGATCCAAGTTCCCCCAGGGGAACTCGTACCCCAGTTTGACAACCACTGCTATGAAGTGTTGGTATTCATCATTCATTTGCATTTAAGCCCCCCCATCTCACATTCCACAGAAAGCAACAGAGAGATTACTGGAGAGAACAAGAGTCAGAAGTCTTCTTTGCAATGCTATTACAATATCAGCCTCATCATCAGGACTCTTTAAAAGTACCATTACAACTTAATTCATTTACAAAATTCATTTGAAAGAATCTCATTTTGACTTTCATCTTCCTGTTAGTTAGCTATTGCTTTAGGGCCCCAACAAAGCCTCATAACATCCCTATAACTTTCACACAACATAGACGTGACTTCAGCTTTAATTAGTTTCAAAGATCCCTCTCTTTTTTTCTTTGCTTTTTTGTTCTCTCTCTCTTTTTCTTTCTTTCTCTCTCGAAACTCCTCACGGTTGCTGGTGTCATTAATGTCGGCGGAACATTTTTCTCTCATTTGGATCAGTAAATAACGTACGTGTGGTGACAGCTTGGAAGGGGCGTCCGAGGGGGTGGGTGGGGGAGTCAAAACTTTAAACCAGCGGGAAGAGAGCAATTAACAGGATTTGACAACCTGCCGTGCACACACACACACACACACACACACACACACACACGGACACACGCACGAACACTCACAAACACACCTCACTTCAGTTTTAATTGCTAGCATGTCACAGCTGCTTTGAAGCATGGAAATAAAAAAGTGTCACTTTGTTTTTTTTTAACCTGTAATTCTGATATGGATGGCTTCACACAAGGTGTTCCTGCACAGACTTCATCAACTAGTAGCACAGGAGAAGGTGAGAGAAGGAAAGTTCAACAGACAGGAACCACTTGTTTTTCATTTGTTATTTTCAGTTGTTCATTTTTCTTCTCAATTTGTCTTGTCATCTATAACCCTTTGTGGTGTTATCCACCACAACAAAGAAGTGATTTCACAACACCACTTTATTAACAGCGGCAGGCCAGCAAACCTCTATTAACAAACAGAAAGCCAAGAAATTAAAGAACTAAAAAAATATATATATATATCTAAAAAGCACAGTCACTGCTAGCAGACATTTTGTCTCACAAAGTGACACAGTCACACAGTTATGGCGGCTTTGGAGTTCAACTCTTGGCCAACAGACGGTCAGGCCATGATGTTGGTGTTCAGTATTTGAATTACGCCTGCGAGTGAAAAATGACAAGTCTGCCAAAGTGTAGTGTGAGTGTGTGAGTGTAGTAGGGAAGAAAACTAACTGGCAGTCTTAAAACCCCTTGCATATGACAGAGACAAAAATACACAACAATGTCCTGCCATCCAAATCTGCTGCACTGCCTCCTATTATGCAAAATAATTGGAACCACTGGGTTCTTGCAGCATTGACTCATTGAGATGATGGGACTTGGCCCAGTTACAGCCCACGTCTTGAGCTCAGACGGTGAGGCGTGCTGCACAGCAGAGGCTGGATTGGGGGTTAGCCTACCACCTGCACGCTCCTGGCCTCCGCTTTCTACCCACATAGATACCAGGCCACAGCATGCACTTGCAGAGGTCTGAAACATAGACATTTCTTCTGTGTGGAGAAAAAAAAAAACTCCCCCCGCATCCCCACGCCCCACACACACACACACACACACACACAAAACACACCACACACACACACGCACACACAACACACACACACAACACACACACACATCACAAAAGTGTAAAAAAAAAATAAAAATCTTACACCCCAAAGCTCCTGCCGTGTTTTTCTGGACGAAGTTAAGCTTCATGGCAGATCTATGCTGTAAATGTCCATATCTAATGATTTTTAATTGCAATCTTTTGGCCTCATATTTGATTAATGTCATGCATAAACCATGTGTTCACCTCAATTTTTAGTTGCTATCAGTTGTTGTTTGTACCTAATTTGTGTTTTGAGGGCACTTTCTAATGATATTAATTAGGATGTAACAATCAATTATTTAATGAGGAGAATACAACAAAGGAATAAATCATGATGCACTGAACCCTGGTGCTCTGTTGTTCAGGGGGAAAAGAGGTTAAATTTAAATGTTTTGAATATTTAATTTGTGCGATCTCGCATTTGATTTGATATGCTTGCAATGAATTCAATTTCCTCCAAAGCGGTTACACATTACATTTGACTTCAATGTCATTTCACCGCACTAATAAAAATCATTTTGTCTGATTAAGGAATCATTATTATTTTTTAAAGCCCCTTTTTCATTGAGGAGGCATTCGCGCTCTCTCTCTCTCTCTCTCTCTCCCTCTCTCCGAAAATCAAAAACTTAAGTGACTGGAGAGAGTGACTTCACGTTAGATTCATTTACATCTGAATTAACTTATCAAGGACCTAATTGCAAAAGTAGTACGCTGCATCATGGCAGAGGCTTCATCTAATTTTTCACGCACACAGAGGTGTAAGTGTCACTGACTCCAGAAGTGTCAGCAGACTGCTGGGCTTTTGGGCCTTCCTTGCCTCATCCACTTGACTCCCAGCCCCGCCCTGGGTCATCTGGTCAAAGGTGCTGAGGTGTATGTGGCGTTTTTGAAAGAGAAGTGTAAAAAAAAATAAAAAAGAAACAGACATCACTTTACTCTTAAAAACTACTATCGCATACCATTAGAAGATTAACAAGGCTCACAGCAGTGGATAACAAGATGTAGATATTAGCATGATAAATTATGCACAGTCATCAATTAATATGGCCTGTAAAGCCTTTGTATAGATCTATAATAGATGAATAGAACGTCACAATATTGGATAGTAATTAGCAGAAATGGAAATCCTCCCCAGGTCTTTGATAATAATGCATGTTCATTAATAATGATTTTCAGATGTAATCCTATTTCCCTATTTGACAGCTTCTCAGCTCCTCACATATCACAGAAAAAAGGGAAAAGAAAGAGAGAGAGAGAGAGAGAGAGAGAGAGAAAATGAGAGCTGGGTACTGTCTGAGTGATCTGAAAATGTACTGGTGACAAAATGCCACAGCTCAGGGCTAAGATTAGGTATCCATCCGTCTTCAATGAAATATTCAAATATACAGTGCCAAGATGGGGAATTACAGACGAATGGTGTACGCCTGATTTAGATGAAACAATAAGGAGTTCTTTTGACCCAGAAATGTGCTCAAACGACAAGCTTCTTCGGGATAGCTCCTGGCCCGTGGCCCAAGGGATGCGCCAAAAATAGCATCGCAAAATAAAGCGATTGTTGTTTCTCTCCCAGTGGAGGGTGGTGGCTGGGGTATTCAAGTTAGATAATCGATGGAGGTGTATACATCAGGAAGTGCCCAAGCTCAATAATGTATTAGCTTTTTTTTCCCAAACTCCAAACCCCTCATCAAATCATAAAGCTGAATGCAAGGGGTGAATGCAAAAGATGCATCAATTTATTTATCAAATGCCAAAGATAGACGCAGCTCAATCCATTGTTTTGTTGAGTTACTACTAGGTATAGAAGGATATGCGTGGACATCATTCAGTTTAAAGGCCTTTGGAAGCGAACCCAGAGGAAGTGTGAAAAGACCAAACCACTGAATTTCTGGGAAAAAAAATCCCTAAATACAACTAAAAAGGACAGAGTCTTCCTCATTTGCACGCTCTAAAACAATTTAACACTGACCTTCAAGGCGCGTGGAGAGCAGGGGAAACAAATAAACGGCTGGAAATGTCAGGCCCACCACTGGAGACAGAGTCCCAGATGAAGGACTAAAACGGTGTAGCCTTTCCATAATTCGCCAGAGATGAAAGTCCGTCCCGTGAATCTCGCGCTTCGTTATGGGCAAATGGACTGTGATGGGCCTCATATTCCAAAAACTGTGTGCCCCCTTTGTTTGTTTGTTTGTTTGTTTGGTCTGTTAATAGTGGCAAATAATGTTAATGCGACGGTGGGGAGGATGACCAACGTATGTAAATTCTTCCCAATTGGAACGAAGGAGTTTTGAAATGCCACACAGCTTCCTCCATAGTAATCCTGTTAGGGAGCCTGAAGGCATGTGGTCTCGCAGAAAGGTGAAAAGCAAAGCGGAGTGGTGACTTTCCTTGAAATTTGTGCAGCCAGTTTGTTTGTTTGTTTGTTTGTTTGTTTGTTTGTTTTGTCTCTGTTGTTGATCAGCTGGTATTGCCGCTGAACAGCAAGGGCATTGTAGTTTGATTCCAAGAGACAGCACACACAACATAACTGACGTATATTTGAACTTACTTGTCTCTCACCTTTGCTTCTGGTGTATACATCAACAACAACATTTTTAACAACATCAGTAAAGCAGAATGCCTGTTCTACTCAACCTCCCTGTTGGTTGGAAAAGGGATTGTGCTGCATTATGCAAGTTATAACACCGGAGGCAAATAAAAAGTGTTAGAAAATATAACAAAAAATAACAAATAACAACACTTCATTTGAAGGTGTCAACATGAGATTGACTTAACGTTTAATGTAACATAATCATCATGAACATTAATGACACTTAATACTTAATACTTAATGCATGCCAAACAGTGTCAACTCTACATAACAAAACACTGAATGACACGTAATGAACATCAAAAGTGTCATCGATGTTTATGACAGGCTCATGTCACTCTTATGTCGACGCCCTCAAGTAAAATATCTCTCAGTCATCAGAAACATTAGTCCACCAACAACATAAAACCAGCACAGCGCGCGGTGCATAGGTTTCCATTGGTTGGTATAGGAGGAATTAAACACAAGGTAACGAGACTCAGTGGAAGACAAACAACTTGTCACTCAAAGTAGTAAATCCAAGAGATCATGAGCAGCCTTGAGATCCTGGCCGGGTAATTATGAAAACAGATATATTCTACTCCATTCTGAAAAATAATTCTGTTCACATGACGCTTCAAACAAACCAGGGAAGGCTGTCAAAGACACATCAAAGCAATCAGAGATCTGGAGCCTGAAGAGAAACAGTTACATCACAATGTTAAAACTCCATTGCTCCATCTACATGTAGTTTAAACGTAGTCTGATGGAGTTTTCAGAGACCTCCACTTTGGAGTGTTGAAAAGCAGCCGGTTTCAGTGACTGAAACTTCTGTTTACATGTAGATGATAGGTGCAACCACATGAATAAATATTTGTTTTTAAAGACGCCAAGATTTGTGTAAACAGGGCCTCAAACATTTCCTTTAGTGGTAGAACTACTTGAACAGAACTCTAACTCTTGCGGAGTAGTGTGTGTGTGTGTGTGTGTGTGTGTGTGTGTGGTTGGGGGGAGGGGTTTAAAAACATGTTGTTCTTCCTTTTTCAAACGGAAGACAGAATTAGCTATTATCTCCCTTTGAGTATGCCTGTCAGTGTTAACACAATTGGCCTAATCTGCCACAGTGAATCACAGCCACAGTCAAATTATGTCAAGGTAAGCAATTATTGCTTTGAGATGAATAAATTAGCGCGCTTCAATTAAGCGAGGCTGGCCGAGCCAGGATAGAAAGCACCAGCTCTGGCATTTTGTAGGTGAGGATGTAATCATGGCGGAGAGTGTGAGAGACTGCAACACTCATTGTTTGTGACAACACTGGAAGCAGATACTGGGGACTGGGAGAGTGGGAGGGAGCGAGGGATGGATAGATGGAGGGAGGAATGGATAGATGGAGGGAGGGCTGTTGGATGTTAAGAGGAGAGGAGAGGTTGTGGGGAGCAGGGGAGAACAAGGTCGAAATTACAGCCCCAACACACACACATGCACACACACACACAGGCACGCACCACCCCTACCGCCATTACCACCCACTGTTCCCTAGATCCGAAAATAGTTTAGACCGCAATCATTCATGGCTGTCCTAAGCCGAGTTCAATAACTCTGTTCAAAGAGGGGCTTAAGAGTCACCCCTGCACAAAAGCGAGACGAGGCGAGCTGTACCACACACACCCAGAGGCACGCCGCGCCGCGCCGCCCCGCCTGCCATCACACACACAGCCCAGAACTCATGTGCTACTTCCTGTGTGTCACCAGCATGCCTACGCCTCCTGATTCAACTCTTCACTGAGTGCAGTCAGATACAACATGTTGACAGTCATACAAGATATACTGTTACAGATGCAATGTTATGGTGTGAATGTTTAGAGAATCTTTAATGTAGACATGTTATGTTTATATTTGTTATATTTATATTTGTGCAAATGAAAGCTTCACGCTGTGTTTGTGCTGTAATTGTATGTTGAGGCTATAGAGGTATATGCTTTACGTCCTTTCATTATCAGACCTCCTCAAATGTTGTAAAATCAGACGTGTGTGTGTGTGTGTGTGTGTGTGTGCGTGTAGTATACACTCAGAGTATGCAGTCAGACTATGATTGTTCTGTGTTTCAATTTAACTGTTGTGTTAAATCACCTCATCTTGTTGATTTGTTTCAGGATTTATATTTTTGGTTGAGTCCGCCAAGCCAGTGGACTTTCTCTGTTGTCTGCTCATCGGCAGAGGGCTCTGCAGATCATTCTCATTGCTCGGAGAATAATTTGGCCGTCAGCTGAACTGAGCAGGGGGCGGTGGGTTGGGAGGGAAAGGTGTTTGGATTCTTTTTCTTTTGGGAGGTCGAGGAGAGAACGGGGTGGGGGGTGGGGGAAGGTTGGTTAGTCCAGCTGAAAAGGGTCCATATCCATAAATCAACCAGCTGACCATGTGTGGGGTAGTCTCTCTCTCTCTCTCTCTCTCTCTCTCTCTCTCTCTTCTCTTTACTCTCCATCACTCTTTCCTCTGCCCCACAGAGCACAGCAAAGAAAAAGCGAAAGCATCGGCCAGCACTTCCAAACAGTGGATTTGGAGCTATGCTCTGGAGAGAGGGAAAGAGAGAGAGAGAGAGAGAGAGATCGACACGGACAGAGGGAGAGGGAGAAAGAGAAAGATAGAGAGAGAGAGAGGGGGAGGCAGTCTCATCCAACTCGGTGGATGTTGATCACTTGTGGCTTATCGCGGCCGGAGCCAGGCCACCCCTTGTGAATTAAAGGAGAAATAGTATCGCGGCCGCTCATTTTTCAGCTGCGCCGAGATGCTCTGCTGCCTCCTTTCTTCCAACTTCTGCTCGGCAGAGATAATCCAGCCCCATTCCAGGCAGCCGAATCCATCTTTTTCCCCCCGCTGGTGGACCGTAGTCCTTGGCCGCGCCGAGGTCATTGCCTCAGGAGCAAGCGAGCTAGCAAGCAAGAGAACTCAAAGGAGGACTGTCTCTGTGTGTGTGTGCATCCGTGCGTGTGTCTGAGAGAGAGAGTCTCTGTGTGGGAGTGTGTTTGTGTGTATGTGTATATGTGTGTGTGTTTATTTGAGTGAAGGGGTGGAGAAAGACTGACTCTGACACAAATAGTGGTGTGTGTGATTTATTTTTTTTTTTTTGAGATGATGGAGTTTCTGCTGCCTGGATTTTACTTCCAGCTCAACCACTGCTGATGAGATGGCTTTCTTATATTATTTTAATTGATTTAATTAGTTGTAACCAAACAAGAATAACAGAGTGCAATGAAAGTGCACACACATCCAAAGTTAAAACCCTACAAACACATAAATAAATTAACATCCACACCAATCACCACTCTATGGTTCAGCACAGTACATGGTTCCTATCCTCCTCTATCTCCTCTCTCTATGACACACACACACACACACATTTCCACATATATAGACACGTAAACACTGCCACACAAACAGACACACATACACACACGCATACAGACACAAATGCACATACACACACACACACACACACACACATACGCATACACATACCCACACATACAGACACACACCCACACACATTTCTACACATACACACAGGCACATACACACACACATTCCCACACACACAGACAAACACACACATCCCCACACACAGAGACACAAACACAGGCACACCCACAGACACATGAAGCAGTTTGCCGAATAGGAGGCAGGCAAATACCAGCTGTTCTTGTGTTCCTCCTTCCAACACATCTTGAGCTGAACCCTGATGCTATTCTCCAGAAGCAGTAGCATCTGCCTCGTCCTGCCTTTACCCCTACCCCCCCTCCACACACACACACACACACACACACACACACACACACCCCGTCTCTCGCTGTGGGATTCATCTCCGGCAAATTGTCTGGCATCACGCATACAGAATCAAAACTCATAACCCGAGCCCGTTGTGTAATTAAGCAGTCTTAGACGTTGCCGCCTAAAATAGCTGAGTGAAGCAGCGGCATGTGCATTCAACACTGTTACACACACAAATATGTGTGCGCGCACACACACACACACACAGTTACGCGCACACATACTCACACATCACATGTGCTAACACGCCACCCCACACAAGCATATCTGATACACAGGCACATATAGAGAGACACACACACACATATACACAGAGAGAGAGAGACAAACAAGTTTACTCTGGATGTTCCACTTTGGCCGAGTAAGCGATGTAAGAGTTCACGGCCAATATCACAGCAGTTGCTGGTTTATGGGTGTGCAGGAGAGGATGAAAAGAGGAGGAAGAGGGGGAGGTTTCTCACGGAGTGAGAAGGAGATGGGAAACGCAGCCTAGGAGGGAGAGAAAGAGAGAGAGAGTTTTGGGAGGCCTCCTCACTTCTCTGGCAGAAAAGAAAACAAGCGCCGACATCCAGAGATCCGTGATATCGGCCTCGACTTCGGAGATGAAACACAAAGACAGTGTGTGGGAGAGGGGGACGAATGGAATAGCAAACAAATATGATTACCCCCCCCCCCCCCCCACACACACACACACACACACACACACACACACACTTCCCACACCCCCATCCCACCCGTTCAGAGAAAAACAAAAAATGACAGAAAAAAAGAGTTCCAAAACCCTTTATAAAGTGTCTAGGAAAACAGAAGTGCTCTATCTGACAGGGACTGCTTGTCATTGGTGCGCTTCCTGGTAGTTTGGGTAAACCCAGATGAATGTAAAAGTTTGCACTGGTGCTGCGAATCTGCCTGGCCATCTCCAGCCCACTAGCCTGGTAAACGAGATACTTTTGCTTCGAGAGTCTGGGAACTTGCAATGGGCAAAGAGTTTGTGAACTTTCAGTGGGCATAAGCTTACTTTGGAGTGGCCCAGCCTTGCTACCAAATTGCAGCAATTTCAAAAATCTCCAAAAAAAACCCAGGGAACCAATCACAACTGGTTATCCAGCATTAGGAGCAGGCTTTTTGATGACAGACTGGTGTATGGAGTAAAGAGTAAAGTTCACAATTGAACACAACTAATGACTGCCCTGATTGACATAGTAGGCACACATATACGACATGCAAATATAGTCTCTTACGTTCGTGTAAAACATTAGAACATGTGTGTGCTGTACTTTTTGGCATACCAGGCAAGTCTGTTTGGAGCTCCAAAGATTTTTTCAGATTTTTTGGCCGATTTTTTGAACTCACACCAACATTCTAAATTCTCACCAATACATGTGGATTTGTCTGCGAACCAGGAATGAATAGGAACCAGGATGATAAGAGGTATGTTGACTGACAAAGTAATAATTGCAACTTCACGGGGCTCATATAAGTGAGACAGTTTCAGTTTCATTCTATATTGGAATGACGTTGTCAGTTGTCAGTCACTGTAAAAAAGCCGTACAGGAAGTCAAGGCACTTTGTTCACACCATAATGAACCATTTAACCATCAAAGTTGCTACAAAGATGGTAAATCACCTTTACAAACAGCATAAAATCTTGTGCAGTTTAATGTAACCATTTAAAGGTTGTTGTTCAAGGTCTCCCAATGCTGTCGGTATGAAGAAGAATATAAAAAAATTGCAACATAGTCCAAAGAGCGAAACGGCAGCTGACGCTAAGGAAACTTGGTTTCGGTTTCCTTTTCTCTTGTCCTTATCAGTCAGCATTACCTGCCAACTGGCTTCACGGTGAAGCTGAAGGAACTCAAAATGGCTGTAATGTATGTGTTAAAGTAATTTCAGGCAACATTTTTACCAGCTTCGTAGTCACTATGATGGTTAATTGGTTCATTACGAGGTGAATGAAGGCTCTTTCAGCACCCTGTATTGCTTGATTAATCATGCAGTTACAAGCACTTGCAGTTTGAAAACGCGGGTCATGTTTAACGAAACCTAAACTGAATGAAATTGAAATCACGTTTATTGCCTTGTTAGTCTACATAACTTCACGAAATTATCATCTCTAGTTCCTATGCATTGGTTTGTATACAAATCCACAAATGCTGTTGCTATTTTATTTTTAAATCACCACCTGCAGGGGAAGCACTGGGGGTAAAAAATAGCAGGCTTTGAAAGTACATTCAGTACCTTCACTTTTCCTTTTTATTATCTTGTAGTGTTATGCTTGTGTCAATAATTCTCACTCACTCACTTTTATCCAACATAAAAACAAATCAGAAACAAGATTGTACTTAGCCTGTGCTCCTGTGCCATCTTGGAAACCTTTCTCACTCTTAATTACCAGTGTTGTATGAGGTACCAGCACATCACTTGCTGACAAACTGGAGTCTTTGGAGGTGAGCTCATCAGAGAAGTGAAGCATCTTGGGAAGGCACAACATCTCCATTTCATTTTGGAGTCCTTGAGTCGCAGGCTCGGCCCTAAAACATGATCAAAGAGTCATAATCCAAACCCTGTGACAAATGCCTTAAAAGCCCTGTGCACAAACCTCTTCAAAGAGGGAAAATGAAAAAAGCCCCACATATCTCATCCATTAGCTTTTTAACTTTGCTCAGGTAGCCTTGAGTGTCTACGTTGCTCCTCCAGAGTTATTTATCTAGTAAATGTATCCCTGTTTGTGCCCTCTCACTCCGTTCCCTCTTTTTCTCTCTTACATTTCTGTCTGTTCTATCTACACCTACACTGTGCATATCACACTTATACGTTTTTCCAATCTCCCTCTCTCTCTCTCTTGTTTCAATGGGTGTGTGAGAGAGTCATCTGTCTCGTTCTGTCCGAGAGATGAAGACCTTGCTTGAAGCTCGTGTGCCAAAGAGGCCCTCGATGGCTGTCAGCTTCCGAGACAGCTGAGAAATGAGCCTCGGCCAGGCTTTTTGTGAGGGCCAGAGGTACGGGCTGAGCTCCAAGTGCACGCTAGATCAAAACACATTGACATTTGAACAGGCTTCATTTGAAGTTGACCCCCTCCTACACCTTGGAACACTGAGCCTTATTCCTAGTTAGCAATAATAGAAAATTCTAGGACCTGGGATGCGTTTCACAAAACCGCGGTTGCTATCCAGATAACCTACGGTAGTTGATTAGCAATGGGAAATGGGCATTGCCACCAGGAAAGTTGCTAAATTAGGTTTTGGGAACGCGATCCAGTGTACTATATGTTGGAGGCAAAGTAATGCTTTTAACTAGTTTGACTGCTTGTTGGTGTGCCACATTGTAAAGCCATGACAACACTATGTAGCAGTTTGCTACTTTTGAGGACCCTTGTCATAGGCAACTAGGCCTACACACTTCTCCTGACATTATGGCTTAAGGAAAGATAGATAACCAAAGAGACAGAGAGATCCAAGAGAGAGAGAGAAAATCTGTGAATCCCAAGACTACCTCTTCATCCACCACTTTACCTCAACCTTCCTTTTTGAGCATTCTTGTGTGGTGGTGAAGGCTTTCTTCGATGGAGGTATAGCGTGAAGTCTCCCTCTAATTACCCTTTCAAATGGAGTCGTCATAAATGGCGATTTGAAAGGGTTAGAAAAAGGTCACCAGAAGTTTTGCGAGCTATGAAAGCTTTTAAATACATCATGTTAAAAGATGAGTATATCTTAGTTTAAAGTGCCCTGCCACACAAAACAGTCACACACAGCCACACGGACAATGAGGACTTGTAGCGAGAGGAAGCCACTCAGCTTAGCAACTGGTGCACTCACAACAACCTGCCCCTCACTGTGGACAAAACAAAAGAACTAATCACTGATTTCAGAAGACCTCCAGGCAAACACAACCCACTGTCTATAAACAACCTTCCAGTTGAGACTGTTCAGGAGACAAAGTTGTTGGGCGTACACATCACAGACAACCCCACATGGACCAAGAACACCACTCACATTACAAAGAAAACTCAGTATCACTTCTATTTACTTCTTAACCTGCAGAAGGCCCACCTCCCCACCCCCATCCTGACAACCTTCTACAGGGGGACAGTTGAAAGCATCCTCAGCAGAGTCATCACTGCATGGTTTGGTAACTGCACTGCTGCAGAAAGAATGGCCCTGCAGAGGACTGTGAGGACGGCTGAAAAGATCACGGGGACCTCTCTTCCCTCGCTCTCTGACATCTACAGCACCCACTCTCTCTGCAAAGCCATGAGCATTGGTAAAAACACAACAAACCCATCCCATGGACTGTTGTCCCTAATGCCATCAGGGAAAAGGTACCGCAGTATAACTGCCCGCACCTCCAGAATGGGGAAGTCCTTCTTCCTTCAAGCAGACATGACATGTTTATTCACACTGAACTGCACACCTGCACTTTTTCTATGCTGCTAAATACTCTGTATTCTATCTCCACCCCACTGTGAGCTTACAACAATCAGTGCTCTGTTACAAGTCTACTTGTTGTCTGTTGTCTGGCGTGCTTTATGTATACTTATAATGTATGTGGACTCAGTGTAGCCTAATTGCACTACATGTAGCCTAAGTGCAATAAATGTAGCCTGTCTCAAATGTCTTTTATATATCTTAATGTGGCACCACTTGAGTCCATTGTGAAACGTGTCATTTCACTATATACAGTGTATATGGCTGAAATGACAATAAAACGCACTTGACTTGACATAATAGAAAGAGAATCTTTTAATGCACATTTCATTTGAGTTAACGCTATCGCACATTTAACAAACGATGTGACAATCAACTGGACTGGAGGCATGACACTGAGGCTGTCTACAAGAAGGGTCAGCGCAGGCTCTATGCCTTGAGGAAGCTTGGGTCTTTCAATGTGTGTACTAAGATGATACAAATGTTTTATCAGTCTGTGGTGACAAGTGCAATTTTCTTTGCTGTCATCTGTTGGGGTAGCAGTATCAGGGCCAGTGACTCTAACAGACTGAACAAGCTGATTAAAAAGGAAGGCTCTGTGCTGAGAACTACTCTGGAACCCCTAGAATTGGTGGTGGAGAGGAGGATGTTACAGAAATTGTTACACATTGTGGACGATACATCACATCCCCTACACAGTACACTGGTACACACCCTACAGAGTACACTGGCAAAGCAAAAAAGCATTTTCAGTTGAAGGCTTCGCCAACTGAGTTGTAATAAGGGCAGATGTAAGAGGACTTTCTTAAGAGGACCCACAGCAATAGCACTTCAAAATGACTCTCCTCTGAGCAGAGAGAAAAGAATAATGTTTTAACCACAAATCTTGATGCAATGCACTTTAACTCTGCCTGGTTTGGAGTGCTTGATTTCGATGCGTCTGCATATTCCGTTGCGTGGACTACTCAGTTGCCGTGTGTAGATCAGAGTCACGGTCTCACTTAGCACTTAAATGTGCATTATGCCTTGACAACTACCTCAGGCTATGTCTTGGGGCTGAAAGTACTTTTGTCTGTGTCTGTGTATGTGTGATTGCTGTATGTTTTTAAGGCTGGTCTGGAAACATGGAATGGAATTTCCCCTTGGGAATATTAAAGTATATCTATCTATCTATCTATCTATCTATCTATCTATCTATCTATCTATCTATCTATCTGTCTGTCTGTCTATCTATCTACCTATTTATCCATCTATCTATCTATCTATCTATCTATCTATCTATCTATCTATCTATCTATCTATCTATCTGTCTGTCTATCTATCTACCTATTTATCCATCTATCTATCTATCTATCTATCTATCTATCTATCTATCTGTCTATGTATCTATCTGTCTACTATCTATCTATCTATCTATCTGCCTGTCTATCTATCTACCTATCTATCTATCTATCTATCTATCTATCTATCTATCTATCTGTCTATGTATCTATCTGTCTACTATCTATCTATCTATCTATCTATCTATCTATCTGCCTATCTATCTATCTATCTATCTATCTATCTATCTATCTATCTATCTATCTATCTATCTGTCTATCTATCTACCTATCTATCTATGTGTGGGCCATACATGTGGAGGATAGGCCTGTGTGATATATTGGGCATATACTCACTGCATGCATTAAAGTACTGCAATTTACTGCAGACACTGAAGATTTTTTAATATCTTATGCACTAATTAAAACAGCGCAAACTTTCAATCTGTTAATAGCTTCATGTAATTGACTATTGTAACTGACTAAATTGAGAAGGCTACCTGTGCCATGTGCAAAGTGCCTGGGATTCCTCAGTTGGCAGACGTTTCCTTCCTCATGGGCAGATAAAAATATTGTGCATGCCAGAGCTCTCTGTTTGCTGATTGGCCAGCCAAGACTTTGTCGAAGGAAACCTAAGCTCCCAGAGAGTTGCCTTTTGCAGTGCTGTAGCAATATGTGATACTGAGTGGAAGCACTAGGTGGTGTCCTTTGAGAAAGGAAATTACATTTTATTGAAATCTTATTGAAAGTAAAACTAATTTTCACAGGTCACAAATTAAGTCTATTCTTCATAAAATTTGGTAGAAAAGGTCTTTTTCCGACCTAATGTCAATAGGTTACCTATTGGCGTTTAAATTTTTCAGAGAAAACCAAAACAGCTAATCAAAACTGGCAGCAAGGCCATCATACGGTATATCAGCTCAGCAACAAATTGATGATAAGATCCAAATCAAGTGTTGCACTTTGGAATCATCTTGCCAAAAATTTGCATCATCTTACAAATAACTGTTTAAGCTCTTGCACTGACAATGCAAGTGCACTTCCAAGTCATAGCCTACTGTGGAGAACCCCCAAGGATGATCCATGGACATTTGTGATGTCATTGTCTAAGCAATGATAGCCATGTAGGATTTTCTCAAAAACTTTTAGATTTTCACAGGCCACACATGTTGTCCATTCATCATGAAAGCTGGAACACTTAATGTTCAGACAAAGCCTCATAAAAACTACCTATTGCTATTTTGATGCATGGAAACTTTAATGCAATACAGCAACTCAAAGTTTGAGGCAGTCATAAAACATCATGTTAGGTCATATCATGGAAATTTGTGATTGAAAACAAAACATAGTGTGAGCATTTATCACATTGGCATGGACCAAAAACACATGATGTGTCTGTGGCAACACTGTCCAATTACAATGATTGGCCCCCATATTGCTGCTCGCAGACACACGTTAGACACATGTCTTGCTGCAGTGACAAGTCATTTTGTTTGAAATCACCAATAGTGATTAACTGAGTTTGAAGACAGGCTTTCTTGACTAGATAAAATGACCTGATACACTGAAACAAGTAATTACCTTCAGTTTCCATCTAACAACTGGTCAGAATACTTTTCCCTCATAAAAATGAGTAAAATGATCTCAAAATCAGTTGTATTACCAAAGTAAGACAAGACAAGATATACTTGAAACAAGGCAAATAATTCTGCCATAATAAGTAAATGAGTCTTAAAATTGAAATAACAAGATACATGTTCTAAATTGAGTTACACTTGTAAAGGTTTTAATTTCTTGCAGCGCACTGACCATTTCAACCTCCCCTCAATATATTCAAGGGCTCTATTCAAGGTTTACACACTCTTCCCATTGTCACTTCTGGACACAATTATCTTTGTGTCCTTCCAATGCTCTTGCCATCAAATGGAACAGATAGCAGCCCAGTGCGCTGGCAACAGGAGGTCAAAGGTGAACACCTTGTTGCTGAGGCGAATGAGGAGACGCTATTAAGCCCAGACAAGCTCTATGAAGTCTGTGTTGCATTAAGAGGGACATGGAGGTTGAGTAGGCATGAAGTTGAAGGAGGTATTTTGAATGAGAATGTAGTGGTGACTCCCATCTCCTAGTGCCTCTATATTGAAAAGGAGAGGGACACGAAACATGGGAATAAGAGCTTGAAAGAGCCTCATACCTACACCATACATACCCTCCCCCATCTATAGACACTGAGAGACAAATACAGTACACACTCTCCTTTATTAAAGTCCTCTGAATGAAATGAAAGGGAGCTGCTGTTCCCCAAGGTTGACCTTAGTTGCCGGCAAAGACAGCCAGGCCCTAGAACTAGAGAAAGACAAAGGAAGGAAGAGAGAGAGAGAGAGAGAAAGAGACAGAGAGAGAGAGAGAGAGAATAAATGCACCATAAAAGTGAAATGGGAATCTACAACATGAAGGCACGACTGAGTTGCTGAGGGTTAAAAATGGGGATGGGGGGGTGGATGAGGGAGGGATGAGATGAAGAGAAAGTCGTTAATTGAAGCAGCAGATAATGACTTCTCTATTAGAGTGGTCAAAGAAACGTTATAATCATCTTGTTTTGGCCGCAACACTCACGGGGGTAGGGGGGAGGATGGAATGCTAATCTGAACTCAGGTCAAACTGTACCTTAGAGACGCGGAATAGAGAGAGAGACAGAGAGACTTGGAAAAGCACTGAAAAGTACAACATGTACTGTTCTTAATTTTTGGAGCTAGATAGCAGTAAGTGCAAATAAATGAGACCTCAAATTCACCACTTACTTCCCTAGCTCTCTGGTTAAATTGACAAAATTTTTTTTTTTTTAAGTTTAAGGTTTATTTTTTTGTTGTATATATACAGTCAGGAACTCTATACAACGCACAAATACATAACACACACGTTTAAAACATCAAAAAAGCTGAAAAAAAGTCTAATCTCAAGCTTTTAATTTCAAAAGACGTCTTCAAGATAATTGATCTGAGTTTTTGGTTGATCCAGCTATTTGTTTGCAATATTAAATTCTGAAGGAGATGTATCTGATGAGGAGTCTCATCACAGCTCCACGAAGCTACTTGTCCCTCCGTAATTCACATACTTTCATCTCGATTTCTGAGTGGAGGAACTGGATGTATTTTTTTTTTTCTCTGATAAAAAAAAGTGTTTTAGGGAGGCTGTAACTGTAATTACTGCATTAGTCACTGCAGCTGTGGATGACATCAAATTATTAGTCAGAACTTGACCAATGACAGAAACACTGCAAGGGAGCATATATAATAGTTATGACGATGACACGTGAGGAATGACGAGACCAGAGAGGCTCAGAATTGCTCTCACCAACAGGGGGATCAGTGCTAAGAGAATGAAAAACTCATATGGCACAATCAAATGATTTTCAATGACAATATGACACGCTTCTCTGTTTTGAGAGGAAATAGTTCAACCTTCTTTTAGGATAAAATCTACATGGATTAAAAAAAAAAAAAAAAATGTACCGTTCAGAGAATGCAGTAACTGCCCTCATTTACTAAAGAAAGCAGTTTAAAGCCACTGAGCATAGGGAGGCTGTTTAATCTGTCACTGTGATTGGACAGTCCCATTAAACATGAAGCATCTAACAGAAGCTTTGAGCTCTGTAGCTTTGTATGAATCTTCATATCTTTTAGTATGTTGATTTTTTGTTTGTTTGTTTGTTTTTTAGGTGCTAAATGTATTCCTGATCAGTGCCAAGCTGCATGATGTCAGAGCGTACACGTTTGTTCATCTCCCTCAGTCATGCTAATGTACAGTGATGTAATGTTCAGAACAAAAGGCATTGTTTGTTTGTTTGGCTGTTGATCCCCTGTGATAGAAACTGGCATGACAACCCAAGCGTACGCAAACAACGGCAAAAAAAAAAACTAAAGGCAAAAATTTTCATGGATTACTATGGAAATTTATGTAAAACTTGCAGAAATTGTCTAATTTCTCTCTCTCTCTCTCTGTCTTTCTCGCTCTTTCTCTGTCTCTCTCACAGACACTCAAATGCACACTTTAGATCTACACATCTAAAGACCTTAACAAGAAAGTCAGGCTTTTGAAATAAAATACATTTGCACTTTCTGAACACACACACACACACACACACTCACACACACCCACATACATCCTTCAACACAACTTTAGCCTAAAATCCATGCCCCCCCTCCCCTCCCTTCATGTTCCCATCAAGTAGAATGCGCAATGCATCGTGGGTTGCTAGCGGAGGGAGGAGGGAAAGCATCCTTTGAAAGGTACCACACTGACTCACCTGCTTGGAGATGGGGATGGTGAACCTGGCAGAGCCGCTCCTGTCTGCAGACAAGAGATGAGGGTGAGGGGCGTCAGGGTCTTTGTTTTGGGAACCCGCCATCATAAAAAAAAAAGAGGAAAAAAAAATCAGATTACCGGAGCAAAATCCATCAGAGAAGAAAAATAATAGATACAGATCAAGCCTGGTTAACGCCCCCACAATGCAAGGGTGTGGTTGGCGTGGGGGAAAATCCAGGATTAGAAGTGGTTGTTTTATCAAGTGAGTGGAGAAGCACTGTTTCAGGTAGAGAAAATTGCTTGGCAATATTAGATCGCTAAATAAAGCTGAATAAAACAAGTTAACCAGATTTGCCGTCTGGATCCATCCTGATGTTTGATATAACTTGGCAGGGCGCAGCAGCAATGATGAGGGTGCCTGCAAGTGGTGATGAGTAGTAATGTATTACAAGTAACGTAGCGTGAGTAAAAGAGTATTTCTGTTGTGTAACGAGTACTCTTTGCATTCCTTTTTTCTTTGGCCGTAATTTTACTCTTACTTAAATATATAGTTCAGAAAGTAATCTATTTTTTACTCAAGTCCTTTTTTGACAACACTTTAGTTACAATGAGTAGTTCAAATTCTCTCTAAAAAAGTAGTGAAAGCAACAACTGACAGTGGGTCTAACGAACGACTTATCGAAGCATTTCGGCTTTTTATTGGCAAAAACGATGACCAAACCCAAGGCCTACTAGAGCTGGAAGATGAAGAAGATGCTGACTCAGATGATGTTGAATTTCAAGACATCACAATGATATTAAGGGAAAACCAGTACACCATGGAATACCAAACACCACCTCATCAAAGATGCGCTTGTCACCTTCTGAACAATGAGGCTACAGCTTATCGACTGGAAGGCACTGACAGTAAGAGGTTTAAACGCCTGTATAGGTCTACATTCACAAATGTTATGGCTTATGGAACAAAGCTGAAAGATCAAGCCAGGCTTCAGAAATCACATTCATTCCTCTCACACATCCTGAAAGTGAATCACTGTCTGTCTCATTCTCCATGGCATTGGAAGGTAAGGAACCAGCTTGAATCTACAAGTAGTTTGAAGGTAGTTACACCTCCCATCAATGCATATACAATTTTAAGCCCAGCTAGTAGATTTTGGCAGACTACAAAAAGGTTACAAAGGTGTTGCGCTAGAAGCTCTCATGATTGGTAAAGACAAGACGCTCTCAGCAGACTTGCAACCTTATTGTTGCCAATACAAACCAATAAAACAGTTTTTAGACATATTTCAAAACTTCAATAAGCACCACTGGGACCATTGTCTGAGAGTGGGAGGCACATCACTCTGCTGTCAATACAGAGGGCACCCTCAGGATTTCTTGGAGGTTAACCATTCAGGAAGTCAAAAGGAGAGAAAGAACAGTAGCTGAAGACCCAAGGACCACTCAAAAAGATTTCCAGGACTAGGAGGTAGCATGCACAGTATATTCGTTACAAAGGAAACAATATATTTCATTGTCATGTCTCCTCCAAATCTTGCATAGCACGTCCACCGTTTGACCAAACTACAATTTTACAGTATTTTATGACATGTCTAAATGTTGTGTGGGAAATTTTGAACTTTTTCTTCAGTAATGGAGTCTTATGGGGTTTGCAGTGGTTTGCAGTGGCAGTGGAACCTGGCTAGCATGCAAATAGCCTGAAAAATTGTGGGTTCGAATCCCAGCTGCCACTGTTGGGCCCTTGAGCAAGGCACTTTTGAGCAAGGCACGTTGCTTTAGGGGAGACTGGCCCTGAACAATTGATAGTTGGCGATTTAAAATGTAAGTCGCTTTGGATAAAAGCGTCTGCTAAACGCGTAAATGTAATGTAAATGCCCATATGGAGGCAATGGTGGTGTAATACAATGTGTATTGTTTTCTCTGTAACAAATGTTCCTGCTGCCTCCAAATCTTCATTGAGCTCTTTGTGAGTGATCCTTGGCTCTTGAGCTACACGTCTAACTATCCCTTTGACTCCCTGCATAGAAAACTTGCAAGGAACTCTGATGAGTATCTGTTTGGTGGCAAAGTGATACTCCTTCCACTCCTTGATGTCAAACCATGTCTATAATCGCCCTGCAGTGATGCAGAAAATAGCCACATTAGCTGAAACCAGTAATTCTTACTGGTTCTTCTTACAAATATATAGAGAGATAACCACAGGAACGTAACCAAGCTTGACAATAATATTATTGAAACAAGCAGACTTACAGGAATTAAGTAAACAGGTTTTCTGATTTTCCTTGGTGCGTTCACTATATTGCATTACATAATGCTATTAAAAAAAAACAAAGACATCAATAGTCCAATCAGATATAACTGTATGCGATACAGTGATTTCACACCGCCGTATTTTTAAGTAATACTGTAATGTCCTGCACTGTCCTGTCCTGTTCCCGTGCTCTTAACGTATTCTGTCTGCTCCTTATGTTACTTTCTGTCTGCTCCTGTGTCACTTCCTGTTTTTGTTTACTTCCTAGTCCTGTGCTCCATGTGCTCTTTTGTTATCCCTGCCATGCATTCCTAGCTCCACCTGTGCCCAGCCTTGCCCCTCATTCTTACTCTTACTTAAGTTGTTTTTGAAAGAAGTACTTGTACTTGAGTACAGATTTTCAGTATCCATCACTGCCTGCACGACACGTTGAGAGAGAAATCATATTATGTTGTGGTTTACTACTGACACTCCACACACACACACACACACACACACACACACACACACTCATACAGTAGGAATGTACACACACCATGTGCACACATCATGACAGACACTCACATGCAGGTATTCACACATGAAGCCGTGTACAATTAATCAAGACCACTGAGCTATGCAGCACAGGCACTGTCACATATGTGTGTACAATCTAAGACACATTCATATGTAGAACATACTCATGTACACACTAAATAAACGCTTCACACACAGAAAAAAACATACAAACACATACATGTAATGACATACCTACATACATACACAGAGGAAACACAGACAAAATGCAGTCATGTACCTCGTCTACCTACATACACAAAACAACATGTTACACAGCAGTGTCACATGAAGTGACGCTGAACTACCGACTGTGGGCTGGAGTGTATCTGTGTGTGTGTGTGTGTGTGTGTGTGTGTGTCCATCTTTGTGAGTGTTAGTGTGTAGGTTTGTGTGCCTGTGTGTGTGTGTGTGTATGTGCTTGTGAGTGTTGGTGTGTGTATGCTTCTGCGGTTCACTGTTTCCTGTGTTCATTCATTTGCCTCCCAGGCTTGGTTTGTTCTTGTCATCCGCAGGTCCTGCTCCCCAAATCGATCTCTGTCATTTCAAACTCTCGAATCAGCGTTGCTCAGATTGCCCTACCCCCCTCCACGCACACACACACACAGACACACACACACAACACACAAATATATACACACACACATACACACATACTGTACGCACACACATTGCTGAGAAGAGGCAGAGCGGTCATTTTTGTTTTGACTAGGTCTCTCACCATACATCACACACACTAGCACTCACACACCCATACACACATCCTCACAGATGTTCTGACAATCCTAGCGTACATTTCTCCCCGGGGATATGAGATCCCCTTCAGAAACACGCAAATACACACACACACACACACACACAGAGCACACACACATACACACACTCTATCTGACAGCTTAAGTCAAAGGACAGCAAATGCACGTTTTGCATGATGTGCCGTGACAGACAACACCACCTAAACCCTCCACCCTGGCCTCAGTATCCTTTCTGCATGAAGCCCGTCTCATCACGTGCTGCTCCAACCAACTCCGCCCCTCCCACGCTCACACACACACACACACACAAACATCACCTCTACCCACCTTCGTTATCTAAACACATATACACACATTATTATCATACACTTAAAAACAGCAACAACCAGCAAAAACACACAAACAGTAATGACACACACTTCCATTACTCCACCCAAAACCTCCTACCAGACAGGGGAAAAGTGTGTTTGTTTAGTTCCGTGTTCTATTTTCGCCAATGGGGGGGCGGGGGGGCGGGGGGGGGGGGGGGGGTCCCTTTATGCTGGCCTCATAGGCTGTGAGTCCTCATACGCTGATACAAAAGATCATTGAAAAGTTTATATTGCTCTCACTTATGCAAACCGGCACACATTTGCTCCCATGGTAACGTATCGTTTGCTCCCACTGTAACGTATGTTACTCTATCTTGGTCAGCATTCAGTGATCTCTCTGAGGTGGCGCTGCACCCAAGACCTCCTCCTCTACGCTGTGGGCTCTCTGAGGTGGCGCTGCACCCAAGACCTCCTCCTCTACGCTGTGGGCTCTCTGAGGTGGCGCTGTACCCAAGACCTCCTCCTCTACGCTGTGGGCTCTCTGAGGTGGCGCTGCACCCAAGACCTCCTCCTCTACGCTGTGGGCTCTCTGAGGTGGCGCTGCACCCAAGACCTCCTCCTCTACGCTGTGGGCTCTCTGAGGTGGCGCTGCACCTAAGACCTCCTCCTCTACGCTGTGGGCTCTCTGAGGTGATGCTGTACCTAAGACCTCCTCCTCTACGCTGTGGGCTCTCTGAGGTGATGCTGTACCCAAGACCTCCTCCTCTACGCTGTGGGCTCTCTGAGGTGGTGCTGTACCCAAGATCTCCTCCTCTACGCTGTGGGCTCTCTGAGGTGGTGCTGTACCCAAGATCTCCTCCTCTACGCTGTGGGCTCTCTGAGGTGGCGCTGTACCCAAGATCTCCTCCTCTACGCTGTGGGCTCTCTGAGGTGGTGCTGCACCACTTTCACTACTCTGTCCTTTAGGCTCTCTGAATCGATGCTGCACCATCTTCACACTAATTGCCTGAATGAGCTTTGAGAGCTTCATAGCGTCAGCAGCAGCAGGGCTGAAATGTTCCTAAATTTGGCCACATGCTGGAAAACATGGCAGTACAGAACATACAATCAATCAGAGATGGACAGACAGAAAGAGAGAGCAAGAGAACAAGAGAGAGAGACAGTCTAAAACCATGTAATTAAAGGGAGACATTCACAGACAGCCTGGCACTTGAGTGTTAAGGTCCCTAAGGTTTATTTATAGAAGACCAGTGGCTACTAACCACAGCCTCTGACCACAGCCGTTCATCCCTGAAATTCAACCATCTTTGTTCTCCAAATACCTCCTTGCTTTCTTCCCTCTTCCCTGTGGCTGCACCTTTTACAGTGCATTTGGGTAGTGCCTCAACCAGATTCTGGATAAAACATTTTCCTCACAGATTCCGTTGATAAGCCTTACAAAACAGTAGTAATAATAATAGTAATAATAATAATTTGGAAGTGGGGAGGGGTTCAGGTACAAACAGTTCTACTGAGAGTCATTCATAGCTTGCTTTAGTAACGGTTCCCTCTTTGAAGTTCCATCCACAGCAACTAAGGAGAGAGAGAAGGGGAGAGAGAGAGAGAGAAAGAGAGAGAGAGATGGAACATTGATTCCCTCGTGCCTCATCATCATTTAGGGAGCCAGTAGCTCCACAGTCATTTGTGTCTGTGTTTGTGCTGTGTGTTCCCAAATCAACTGTTTGCTCTGCGTTTGCTTGTGCGGTGCTGTATTCCCTGCGCTGATTCCAAGGCTTTTAGGCAGGAGCTCAAGTCACCCATTTGCTTCTGCTTCATTTTTTATGTCTCTCTGGAAGGGTTTAATTGCCCCTGATTGACACTATAAGGTCTGTGATAATGCCCCCTCCCTCTGTCTTTCATCTCTCCTCTCTCTCTCTCTCCCGTGTGTATGTGTGTGTGTGTGAGTGTGTGTGTGTGAGTGTGGGTGGGTGGAAGTTCCCTGAAACAAGCTTTGAGGGCTATGAGGCTCTCACCCAAACTATTTTATCCAGCTAGTGCTAAGAGTCTTGACCCGTTCAGGCCTGACCCTTGGAGTGGCACCCTTTTACCCACATGTGGCCGACCACACATCTCCATACTCCATCCCACACCCTCAGCTTCACAGATGTCTCGCAACCCTTTCAGTCAGAACAGCACCAGAATCCAAGAGCAAAGGAAAGGAGTTTGTATACCTTCCAGCAAACAAGCCAGCAGTCATTAAAGTCTCCTGTTTGTAATCACACCAATCCAGAGGGCGATGGGGTTAGATGGAGATGATGATGGCGTCTGAAAAAAGACAAGACAGATGTTCTAGAAGCGTGGGGAACATTTGACAGATTCACAGGAGGCAGAATGGGAAAAGGTGTGAGCTCTGCTATGCACATCACACATGTCTTTGCTCTTCTCTCACATTCCAGGTGTGATGCGTTCCTGCTGTTTTTGTGTGTTTTCCCCTTGCACTCCATCCCTCTCTCTCTCTCTCTCTCTTCGTCTCTCTATCTATCTATCTTCATCACACAACTACACTCTCTTTTCTTTCTCTTTACCTTTCTCTGAACACTGAACTCCATGGGCTGATCGTCAGGTCCCTGTTGCTAGGCAACTGTGTCTTACGAGCCTCCCAGTAGAGTTCCGAAGGTAATAAAACAAGGCCCCAAGACAAACTGTGACTAGCGTACAGGAATCCGCAGCAGAGCAGGGAGAGGCAGGAAACAAACTGTAAATACCCTCTCTACCCGCAGTGGTTGTATCTGCCGTCGCTTCTTTTAGTGTCCAATTACCTGTGTGCGTGTGTGTGTGTGTGTGTGTGTGTGTGTGATGGGTGTGGGGGGGTCTTGAAACTTTGTAAATTTCGAAACATTTGCATGTCACTCCTCACAGGAATCCAGATGTTTCCACTTGAGTCCTTAACCACAATGTATTGCTCAAACTGTTCAAAAGCTCCAAATATGAGAGAGTAGGTCATATATATATAACTGACATATTGTATATGATGGGCTGGAATATGACTTGTCAAATAGATGAATGTAGTGCACATTTTTAATAGTGTTTATTGTGGCCATTCAGAGCCACGTTTCTTTCTTCTGCTCTTCAAGGGAAGTATTAAGGACAATTGTTTTTCCAGAAATATCCATGTAGTCCAGGGGTCGGCAACCTTTTTGACATGTTGTGCCAAAAACCAACAGGCCAATTGTTTTCAACTATGCATAATTATGGGGCTGTATTTCAAACATGAAAATATGTTGAATCCATTCTGGCTACGCAAAGCAGCACTTTAGGAACATGTTGATCTCATTTTTTTCTTTTTTTTAAAAATCTAAATTAAAGGAATTATTCCAAAAAAATCATTCTAAGTATCATACATGAAAATGGGTTCTCCATGCTGACTTGCATAATAAGCACAATCACTCATTTTGGGTTTGTGCAAATATCTGTAACTACTAACATTCTCACTGCACTTTAATTGTCCTCTAGTCTATTAGTATTCAGTACCTTTAGCGCCCGAACCCAGACCTTTAGTGGGTCTACCTTTCTCTGTCCCTATTGCAAGTAAAAACTACTGAATGGAAACATCATATTTCAACAATGGCAATGGTGGTTGTGTTCATGTAACCAACATTTAAAAAAACTTACCAGCAAAATGTCAATTATTTGGTTTGTTTTTATTACATGGACTGGTTCAAACTTTGATTTCTGAACACTCCAACATTTGATTGACTTGTCATTTCATGTTCTGTCTCATAAGGACAATGAAGGTTGGACAAATACAGACAAAGCTTTCAAAACACAACAAGTATACAGCACTTCTACCCATAGGCTAATATCCACGAGGGAGATGCCACCAGACCGTTGGGGCAACTGCTGCGCCACCTGATAAACAATCTTTGGCACGACTGCTACGCTGGGACTTGTCTCGTGGAAAAATGCTTAAAGCCAGTAGGGTGCATTACCGTCTGTCACATTATAGAGGACGCACCCTATACAACAGCCAAAGGCTGTTTAACAGCAGATGAGATGGCTAAACTTTTTTTAATGTATAAAAACAAGGCCTGTGCACCATCGTCGGCGTGCCAGAGAGAATTCCTCTGCATGCCAACTGTGGCACACGTGCCAGGGGTTGCTGAGTTAGTCTGTCTTTCTTGTTACAGTAACATGAGCTTCAGTGTGAGCATGTGTGTATGTGTGCGTGTGTGTTTGTGTGTGTGTGTGTGTGTGTGTGTGTGTGAGTGTGTGTGTGTATGTGAGCTCCCCCCTGCTTGTCTTTATTCACATGAGCGCTCACCCCTCTCACTCAGGTGTGTTTGATAGGCAAAGGCTGGAAGCCAAATCAAAACCACAGACATACTTTTAAATTGAGGTCGTAACATAGTCAAAGTGTGTGTGTGTGTGTGTGTGTGTGTGTATGTATGTGCATTTGTGTGTGAATTCATCTGAGTGACTAAGTGGGTGTATGCGCATGTGTGTGTGTGTGTGTGTGTGTGCGCGCGCGTGCATGTATGTGTGTGTAAGAGAGAGGGAGAGAGAGAAAAAAAATGATTTGAGGTAGAAGCAAAGGCAGGATAAGAAAAACCTACTTAATATAAAAACCCATCAGACAGTTGCTGTTACCAGGCAGTAAGATTAAAGGAGGAAAAAAGATACTTTAGATACTTTATCAGAAGTCAGAGCAAACAGTGTCTGAGTCACTCACTAGCTCTGCTCTCTCCCTCGCTCTCTCGCTCTCTCCCTCTCTCTCCCCCCTCTCTCCTTCTTTCTCTCTCGCTCTCTCCCTCTCTCTCTCCCTCTCTCACTCTCTCTCCCTCTCTCTCTCTCCTGCTCTCTCTCTCTCCCTCTCTCACTCTCTCTCACTCCCTCTCTCTCTCCCTCTCTCTCTCTCTCCATCTCTCTCTATCCATCTCTCTCTCTCTCACACACGCTCTCTTCTCTCTCTCTCCCTCTCTCTCCCTCTTTCTCCCTCTCTCTCTCTCTCTCACTCTCTTGATCGACAGGTTTTGGGAAATGAAGAAGATGTGAAACTAGCACAGGAGAGTGCTTTTCTGGCATACCACCAAATGTTCAATCATAATTACACAAACAATTAGAAACTAATTGCTAATTTGGAGTTATGAGATCACTGGGAGAGAATGTCTTTTTAGTTTGGGCGCGGGAATACCTCTTCTTTCCAAACGCTCACCAAACGAGTACTTGTTCACGGTGTAGGTCGTCTCAACCTCTGAATACTTCCTAATGTTTTTTTGGACACTGTTTTACAGAAGTTTGCTTACAACGGTGTTTGTTTGTCTGCAAGTGCAGCTACCTGGGAATACCTGAGGGCAAAAAAATAGAAATAAATCATAAAATTTTAATAACGATGTTGGCATTCTTCCTGGGAGAATTCAGTTTATGAGGTAAATAGCATTAGAAACAGTTTCTCTCTGATTCTCCATGGTAGGGTGCCTACCAAAATATCAGTAGTTTGTTTGTGAGGTGCATTAGTGAAGTAATTCATTGCATCTCAAGTGTCTCCTGCTCTCTCTCCCACTGGCACACACATTTTCACACACACACACCCTTGCGTTATGCACAGTAGTCAGTCCCCTGAGTCCAGGAGGAAGCTTTAGTAATTAACAGGGGGTTAATTGGTCCCAGCGCAGCCACTCGAAACCACAGCCAAAATCCAAGCGCAAGCCAGGGCCTTAAACCGTCATTAGGGTGCTGTGGATAAACCACAGGGATGGAGCAATCAGCACTACCAGACAAGACCCACAGAGCCAGGTGCAATGCAGCGTGGGAAATGTTGTTGGTGGGGGGTAAAAGTTAAGCGTGCATGTGTGTGTGGTTGCTGGCAGGGAGGTGGCATGAAGTTGAAACACAACAAACAATGGTGAGTGCATAAACATACTCTCTCCTCCAACAGACTGCACACAAATTTGGTGACACCGCATTATGTAATAATTTACGCATTTTGCAATTCATAATTACATATTCCAGTGGTTATTATAAAATGTAGGTGCTGAATTGCTGTTTTTTTAATGAAAATGCAACAACATTATGCATTATGTTATAACCAACCAAATGTATGTCTTCTGTGGTTTAACAGCAATATACTGTTATGTTTATGAAGCACATTCAGCACACGACAGCACTTGTCAAGATTGAACAATAGGGCTACAGTTGAAAGTACTTCAGGGGTACTATCATCTGTATAAAGGTGCCCTACCCTACATCTATAGGGTATTCTAAATTGTTCTCTGAGATCTCCAAAGATGGTATGTAACATTAGTTTGGCTGAAAATGCTACAAAGAGACCTTGACAAGTCCCTTTGTAATCTATTGAAATAGCCCTCGAGTTAAGTGCCTTGTTTTTCTGCTTATGATAATGAGCTGTACTCTGATTCGCTGCTAGCTTGTCAGCGTTGCATGGCTCTGATGGCACGTAAGTGAATATATATAAATAAATATACATTAGTTCGCTAATGTCAAAATTGCAAGAGAACAACAACAAAACTTTTTGGAATATTACATTTCAGAGGAAGCTAAGGAAGAAATGATCCACACATCCACTGCTTGGAGATTGCCAGTAGTTACTTCGCTTGTCAAGATTTCATACTGACCAACAGAACCAGATGACTGCTTCATTATTGCAATGTTACTGTTACAACCATGGGTGAAAACTTTCGAAGCCTGTTGTATTTGCCAAAATTGATGTCATTCTTTTCGAAATGAACTGGAAAGACATAATAATGGACTTCTTCCAAAATTATTTGCCGCTGTTTGTTTTTTAAGTATAAAACTAAAAACAAGACCGTTGCTGTTCTGCCGACTAAATTCATTTCACATTTGGTGATCTGGCAGAGTTAGAATTCTGTGGGGTGGACACTAATCAAATACAGGAGAGAATGGATTGGGCGATAATTCAGTGCTATCTGCCAGTGGCTTAGACATAGGCAGGAAAACGTCACACAGACGAACTTTTCATATTGGCCTGATTTCACTGTTTATTTCTTTTCATTGGCTTTTGCAGACAGTGAAGATACGTTTTCACATGCATCATATAACACAAAGTCATATACATCTGTCATATTTCAAAAACAACAGGTAAAAACTATTTTGTGTGGCAGGGCACCTTTAAAGGAGAAATCCGGTGTCATTCAGTCTGTAGCCCTGTAGTTTGAAGTCACTGGGTGCTCCCTGTTGGAAAAAAGAATGAGAAAATTTGATACAATATGGACGAAATAGCCTTACCTTAACTGAATGGGGCATAGGAAAATAAAACTGAATGTGAGTTTCTGTAACCCATTAAGTTAGTGTTAGCTATTCGTTCACTGTTCGTTCAATGTTGTATTAAATTTTCTTTTTTTTCCTATCAACAGCAGTGACCTAAAACAACAGGGCAATGGATTGATTCACACCGTATTTCTCTGTTGAACGGGTTGGAATTGACATCATGATTGGTGGATTCATGTCAGTTAAATCTTCAAAGGTTCAGTGCATTGAGATTGAGGGGCATTGGGATTCAGACCATCTAAGCCTCACTGACTGCTTCAGGTTTGACCCTTGAGAGACATAGTGCACGTACATACATAGACAATTCACTTTCACCCTAGGTATATGTTTATAGCGCATTTTCTGACACAAATGGACACTGAAAGAGACTTGGATCTGTAGAGCATAGTTCTTGACAGTCCAACTCAATGATAAGTCTGTCCGCCCACAGAGCTCTGGAAGCAGAGATCTAGATGTAGCGTCTCTCTGATTGTGGAAGGTCGTGGTCATACTGGGACAATTCCATAGACTTATTCTTACACATCTGTTATGTCATCTTATCACTTTCTCTTTTTGACCCACTCACTCTCTTGTGTTAGCACACTGAGTACTGGTGGTAGCAACTACTAGCATGGTAAAAAAATGAATTATTGTTACCAGACAGTCTTTTATGTCCCCTTATCTGTATGTTGGAATACAGATCAGGGGACATAAAACCAGATGCTGGAAGTGTAGCTTTCTATCTTCATCATCTGGCTCTGAAATGAAGGCATTTGAGGATTGTCCGATGTTCAAGGATCAATGATAGATTCCACCATTGGAATGACAGTGAAATTAATGATCCATGTCCATCAACATTATACATTAATTCTTAACATGTTAATGAATAAGACAAGCACAAACATAAGACCAGAAATGACACAAAAGAAAATGAAATGATAAAAAGTTAAACCAAAACAGCATGCAAAACAAAGCATCATGTCATGCCAGTGTACCCGTATCCTAGCAACCATAGCAAATACAGTGTGCCAGTCTCAATGTCCTCCCATAGTCCTGAGCTCAGAATCCTTACAGACCACACTAGGGTTATCACCTATGTCTGACAAAAAAAAAAAAACTGGACAAATTGCCAACTAGTGGTCGCTGATATGGTTTTTTAAATGGGCAATGCCATTTGGCACTGGGATTCAGGCCATCTAAGCCTCACCGATGCTCAGTTTGACACTTAGATACCCAAAGGCCATTGAATACAAAGTGCAATTTCTAAAACACATAAATGGTAGAATAGCACAGGGACCATAAAATCATGTAATGTTGTATTCTGTAACCTGAATTCTTTCCAGGTTAGGAGCAATTGGAACAGCCCTATAAATACAATCACCACTCAGTTCTCTGCGTTCTCTCTCTCTGCGTTCTCTCTCTCTGCGTTCTCTCTGCAGAAAATGACATGCTTCACTATGCTTACACTATGCCCAATTCAGCTAACATTAGATGCCGCTTTGTTATTCCACTTAGGTTGTATCAAATGTTTGTGTTCTTTTTCCTACCAACAGTGATCAGCGATCTGGAACAACAGGGATATAGACTGATTTCTCCTCTAACAGGGATTAATGGAACATCCTAAATTGCAGATGCATGAATGGATATCAGTAAAATTTGGAGCACAGCTAGATGTTGTTAAGTGACTCTACATGTTAAAGGCACACAAAGCCACATTTTATGCTGTTTTTAGGTTAATGTATCAGTTTCGTAGTGACTTGACCTACACCTAAGATTGGTGGTTGAAGAAGGCATATTTGATACGGCTCATGGAGACCTATGTAACACTCAAATTTTGTGCCCATGCGCTATAAGCCTAAGCATTGTTGGTTACACTTTTCTTGAGGTTTTCAACATAAGAGTGACGGAGGGACGTGAGCTTGTCATACACATGACATGACACGCATCATGAACATGTAATGACACTTTAACATTTTCTGACTGTCAATTAGTGTCATTTTGTAATGTGAAGTTGGCACTGTTTTGGGGTCAGACACAAAAAAAAATGACAACAGTCATAAACATTTTGAAGTGTCATTACATATGCATGATACGTGTCATGAAACATGACGAAAACCTTAGGAAAGTGTTACCACGCTGTTTATAAACAGCTTATAAAATGAACAATATAAAATAAACATTGTTAGCCTATATTCTAATTCTAATAAACCATTGACAACATCCATTTTCATTGGTTATAACATAATGCACTATGTTATTACAATTTCATGAAAAAAAAAGATTCTGCACCTGCAGTTTGTAATAATAACCACCACAATATGTAATAATGTATAACAAAATGTGGGGAAATGTACTACATATTGTGTTCGTGCAGTTTATTACAAAATGCGGCAGATTATTACAAAATGCATAAATTACTACATAATGGAGCAAAACTTTACATTTTGTCAGGTTATTACATAATGCTGTATTATTATACAATGTGGTTGGCTGATTCAAGCCAGCAATACAGACAACACCTACAGCAAACCAACAACAACTACTGATCTTAGCAAAACTGAGCATCATTGTTCTTTGAAGGAGAATGGCGATTATCTGTGAACTTTATAATGATTCAGGTGAGTTTTCAATCAAATAGAACAGAATGGCCTTTGTTAGAAGCAGAATCTTGTACTTGATGAGTAGGAAGGGCCATGGAACTCACTAGCTTCTAGCCTAATTAACAGAGAGCATGAGAGAGAGGTGGATTAGCAGGCAGACAGAGAGCGTACGGTAGTTGTGGGACTTGGTGACCTTTTCTTGAAATGGAATCTCATCTTGTTCTCTGTTTCTTCCTTTTTGTTAGAAAATTACTTTTTTTTGATATTCTCTGGTTGACTGCAGGCTAAAGTCTGTGAGAAGCTGAAGAAAATCGATCATCCTACCACAACTTCAACCCCTGCCCCCACAAAGAAGTTTACAGTCCTTGATAACCTGTCCTGAGAGAAAGAACTTTCATCAACTTGATAAGAGGAAAGACATGGATTACCTCAATGGATTACATGGATTATCTTAGTTTAGTTTCAGTCATTATTCAGACCTATTACCAGTAATGGAAGTCAGTTAGGACAGCATAGTCACAGACCTAAACCTAGTCATGATCAGAGTCTGGAATGTCTACTCAATATGTCAAGTTTCTGATCTTCCACCTAAAGCACTTTCTCTTCCTCTTGCTGTGTCCTTTTTTCCATTCACAATCTCATTTTCTCTCTCCCTCATTCTTGGATCCATTCAGTCATTTCTTCTCACTCATCTCTCTCATTTTCCAAAACGTAACTGCTAGATGGAAGAAAAACACTAAATGAGGAGGAATAGAAGAGATGGCTATAAAGGAAAACTGCATCAACTTTCATATTCAACCTCTAGATCATAAATGGGTCAAAAAGAGGTTCATCTCGAAAACAGACACAGAGTCTGAGGTGATTCTTTTGTGATTTGTTAGATTTACTTGAAGAGTTGCTTGTGTTGCTTGTGTCAAATGTTCCTAGTCTCTTCACAGAGTACCTGGCAGAAAGCCCAAGAGGAAATGAATGTCTTTTGTGTGGCACTGAAGACACTGATTGCCCTATAGGTCACTCACTACTGCACTGGGCTCCACTTCTACACAGTCTAAGACTGAAAGGGATTTAATGCAACTTGACTGGACTTCTGAAAGCTCTGTGTGTGCACTATTAGTGTTAAATAGGTGTATTTAAGGTGTTTCTCTGCTGCCTTAATAAATAGATAGATGGATGTATGGATTTATGGATAGATAGATAGATAGATAGACAGATAGATAGATAGATAGATAGATAGATAGATAGATAGATAGATAGATAGATAGATAGATAGATAGATAGATGTTTCTGCTACACTATGTACAGTATATTACTTAGGAAAGGCTGATTGACAGAAAGTAGCATGACCCAGTGTTACTGAAAATTTGGTAGGATCCTGAAATCCTGTGCTGACCGACTCATCCAAAACATCTTACACACTTAAAATCCAGACAGTGGCCTGTTCAGACCACTGAGGTCAAGGAGATGCCTCAGACAGTGAAGATAAGACATTTTACATGACACTACATAGATGACATTCAGTATTTAGGCACCCCAACTTTGGTTTCTTCATCTTTTATACATTCCACACACACACACACACACACACACACACAACACATTTTTTAAATCTCTTTGATCTTTCTTTCGGGATCTTTATAAATAGTTGATGCTCTCTCAGGACATCACTACTCAGGAAATTGTTGAGAAACTGAATGCAATTTCATTTTTACAATAGTACCGCATGTGACAAATTAACCCCCTTAAATCTGCTCACAGAAAAATGGAGAGTTAACCTCTCCACCACCATGCATTTGACGTTGTGACCCAATTAGCCTACCTCACACCTGTTCTACTGGAGTTCAGACTCTAAGTTTGGCAGGTATAATGCATTCCCTGTGATCTAACAAATCTCAATTCAGCTCACCTGGCTCCCACTCCATGCTGCAACACTGTGAACTGGAGCCTCCTATCGAGTTTAAAAGCAGGAAAGCGAAATGGCAGATGATTAAGAATCACATAATGACATCTGAATGTGTTTTTGTTCACCAATGCAAACACTGTGTTTGCCACTGACGAACAATTTCAAAGCAGCCGCATAAATTATGCACAAATTAGTCTTGTAATTCAGTCTGTGCAATGCCATGATGGCCCTAATTGTAACAGGTAATGAATTCTGTGCGTGTATAATTTAATCAATATGGCCCAGGCAAAACAGAGGTTTTCCCTACAGACACAACAAACTATGACATGAGGGGCAGCCGAGAAGGGCCACTGCAAAGCAAGCTGTTTAATGCAGAGTAGTGTAGAGCCATTTGAATAGAATAGAATAGAATAGAATAGAATTGAAAGTAGAATAGAATAGATTGCAATTGCAGCTGGATATGTTGACATTCTAAAAGTGTAAACATCTACTTGAACAAATTAAATTCCTACAGTCAAGAGTACAGTCAATCTCTGGGATCCTGATTATTGTTTTTTGGTAACACGTTACTTGACAAGTGAGTACATAACACCTTCAGTGCAGCTGTCATAAATTCATGACCGTTTGATGACTCATGACTCAACATTCATAACTAACCTTTCATAAATGTGGAGGACAGAATGGTGATAACTTATCAAAATAAAAGTCCAACGGTCTCAAAGCAGCTTTGCCATTTTTGTTTTAAACCTGTTAAAACCTGATCATGTCACATCTAAATATTACATGAATAAGTCTATTTCAAATGTCACTTTACTATAGAAGTTGTGAAGTATTCATAATCATTTATCCGAGTTTAACACTGAGAGGTAAGCTACTGTGGGGATCTGTCATTTCTTGTGTTGTGTGGCTACCTATATTGGCAATTCAGTGTGGGGGTTTGGTTTGTGTGGCTGCTTGTCTTGAGTCACATGAGGCAGGTCACATGACCAACTGGGAAGTTATAAAGTTTGGCTTTTTTTTTGAGATCACTCTCTCTTGCTGCTGCCATTTGCCATTGTGACTGTGGGCCCGTCTGTCATGCAGGTAACGAAAATGATGTTAGATGTTTTCGTTTGTAAGAACTGAATTCTTATGCTTGTTTTAGTTTTTATCAGGAAGAGTGTGTTTCACACTCTATGGAGGACCCAGAGGTGCCTGTCTGATTTTAGAGTTTTGACCTCCTGTTGAGTAGCTGAGCTACAGACTTTGATGTTCTGGTAATTCATTTTATATTTGTGATTTTCTTAATTGTTTTATATTGATACTTAAAATATACTGTTTATGTGTCTTTGTATCTGTAGCGCTGGAATGTTCTAGTATCCTCCTGTGTTACTGTGCTGTGGGGAATATTGAACGCTCTTGCAAAGTAGGCCTGCATTTATTGTACTTGTGTTTTTCATTTGTGTGCTGTGAATGAAATGAGGATTTAATATGTGTTGTTTCTTTTGAAAGTGACCAGACCAGCCACTGTTTTACTGTTAGTTCCCAAGCTTCTCTTGGAATTTTGTTTGTTTGATTTTCTTTTGTTTGGTTGTTTTGTTTGTCCTTTAGTGATTATCCTTTATCTGTCCTTTCTTGCCTGGGTTAACATTGTCTTGTAGTTTTACTCAGCTAGAACTCTGGTCAATTTGGTGTTGGGAGCTGTCTACTCTCCCTGTCCTGGCGTAGGTTGTCTCTGTACAAGGCCGGGTCCGCACCTGGCTACTGCTCACTTCTGCTGGGGGGCCACACTGAGGCGGGGGGGGGGCACTATCTTGGTGTGTACTGGTAATGTCTTAACACGGTGTGGTATATTGTAGTGATATTTACAGATCTTGTGTGTGCAGTGCCTGCTGTGTTGCATGCTTGTGTGGTGTGGGGTTTGCTCTCCCTTTTCCTCTCTCCAGGGCCTCTGAGATGGGAGCTGTGTGTGCTGACCCGACCTTATTATTCTGAGGAGATTCAGCCAGTTACCTCAATGTAACAATGAAGAGAAGTTTATTTTCATCTTCATCATTGATGAAGTTTTTTTCATCTTATTCATTTGATTGTATTTTTATTAATTTCTAATAAATTTGAACTACTTATATATGCCACCTGTAAACTGTTCCTTTGTGGGGAGGGTCTAGAATCAGTCACGCAAGTTAAGAGTTAAGGGGTTTCTCCCTCCTGGACTAGGGAGTGGCGTAGTCAGATAGTAAAGTAGGTGTTCTGCATGTCAAGTACCACACTACATAGAGCTAACCGTATTTGTGGACCCCGGAACGGGTGGACACATTCCCATCTGAGAGTAGGGAGGGTAGCAAAAGATAGTAATTACCTGCAAAGGTTACATGAACTTTTTTATTAAACATTTAAATTATATTCTCATGCTCTGTCTCTTTGACACTGGACTTGACTTTGAAGTTACATGATCAGGTAAGAACAGGTTTTAAAACAAAAACAGCAGTGCTGCTTTGAGACTGTTGGACTTATTTAAATTTTTTATAAGTTATCACCATTCTGTCTTCCACGTTTATGAAAGGTTGGGTATGAATGTTGAGTCATGTCAGAATGCTTTTGTGAACAATTTGCCTAATTACATAACATATTCAGAGCAGCCATCAAGAGAACCTGATCATCCATGTCAGCAAGTCTTTCAGCTGGATTGCTTCATATGCCTGTTCCTGTCTCAAATGTATTGTAATGACAATGAAAATATCTATTAATTTCATAACTTCAACATATCCCTCACTGGACATGACCTTAACGAAAAGCAAATACCCATCTTTCCACAGAGGCCCACTCTAATGCTGATGATCCGTGCTGCACTGTGTCAGTTGCATAATCCCAATGACCTTTCCTGTGCCTTAATTTCCAGCCAATCAAAATCAGTAATTACACACAGCCAGCAACAGCTGTGGGAGCCCCAGCCAATGAGCAGAGGTCTTTTTATCTCATCATGACCACACAGTGCAGAATGAGGAGTGAAACTTGGTTAAATGTGACCTTGTTGGACGTAGTCTCCCGGGTCTTTAACTGGGTAAATTGTTTACCAAATGTCACTCTGTATTGCGACTCCAAGCACTAAGCGAAGGTAAGTGCCATCTGTTTTTACTTGCCGGCACCACACACACCGAATTGCAGGTGCTCACAAATTAACACCTAGCAAAACAACGTGCTTGCTGGGAAAGCGAATCTGTGCATGTCAAAGCTGGCAACAGCTTTTACTGTGCGGAATTGGAACGTTTTTCACATTTTAGTCCAAGTGCACATGCCCTGTTTTTGTTTTTTGTTTTTGTTTTTCTTTAAAGCTGTTTCTTCATGATGCTGTTTGTGTGAAGTGACCGCTTCTGAGCTTGAAACTTCTGCTGAAACTTATGTAATTTCAACTCTCAAAACACAACAAATATGGATGCCTCTGACATTCTATCTGGAGAAAATCTGATACTTTACTTTTGGAGTACCAAACTTGAGCAATGGACACACACATAAATTGAGGTTTTCACCTACCTATGTCATAATGCCTACTGGCAGGCTTGGTAGGCAGCTGGAAGGCAGAAGAGCTAGCATAGTCAATAGAGTATGAATAGGAATTATGAGCTAATGTAAGCTTCATTGTGCCCCATTAGTATATATGGCCTCAAAATTAAACTAAGGAACAACAAACAAGGTGAATATTAGCAGCCTATGTCAAGCATGTGGTGTGCCTGTATCATACTGTAGTGGGGAAAATGATTGGTTTGACAGCTAATGTTAGTGTTAGCCGCAAACATGATGCCCAGGGAAAACTATACCATATGACAACTTTGCAAACGTTGTGAACCTTTCTTACAAGTAACAAATAACATGGAACTTCCAAGACCCATACTCATTTGGTACATTGCAGCACATGTCAGTGATGGACTCAGAAGGGTAGGTTCGGGTTTTTACACTTGTTTTCTGATCGTTTATGATGAAATGCAATGGTTAACATCGACATTTTGACAAATGCCCCTGTTCTGAGAATTTTCAGTTGTTGCGGCACTGAGTGGTCAGTATAGTTTACTGGTATGCTGACACAGTAGCTTCAGAGTATGGTTTCCAACTGTTTTTGACCATTCATTCTCAATTGCGGGCTTATTTTTTCCAACCCATCACACCTGTATGTAAACGCCCACCTAAGAGTTTGAAGAAATACGAGCTGATGGTTAGTTTCAACTTTTTTCTAGGGAAAAATTATATCTCATGATCTCAGAGATCTCAGGGTTCTCCTGAATTCGTACGTCCAGCTTACCATTCTGGCTGCAAACTCATCACTCAGTCTGCCCATTAAATAGCAACGTAATATCATGACAGATTATTAAATGCTACAATAAGTGAAAGCCTTTCATAATTTTTAAACGATGAAATGATGATGAGAAACAACGGTTTAACGTATGCATGTTAGCCTGGTTCTGACATACTGATCTGTTATACCGCTCAGTCTGGTCACCAGGCCTATCTCCACCTTTTTCCGTTTGTCTGAGATAGTGAACCAATCAAAAACTGTCTTTTACCGCAAAACACAATGGAGGCATGCTTCTGTTTATGTATGTATGTGTGTTTGTATGTTGCTCTCAAATATACACATTTACTTGAACACAAAATAACAATTTGTCTTAATGAACCTAGGGCCTCAATGAAACTCGTGCACAGTGGCTACACAAATCCCCTTGAAGCCATGTGATTGCCACCTCTGTCATTTAGCCTAAAGTCCCCCACTGTGCTACAGTGGAGTGACACTATCATTAGCCATGGTTTCAGCAAGCCCACACTCATCGGTGTGCTCTTAGAAAACAAAACATATGAGTCATGCGTCTACCATTCCCATGTCTCTCCTGGAGGTTTTAAGCATAGCTAATGACAGTTTTGTTTTAAGCATAGCTAATGACAGTTTTACTGTTTACCACAGAGACACAGTAATATCATTGATTCTTTTTGGTGATTTGTGATGCTACTTAGATTGAGCAGAAAATACCTTTACTTTGTTTCATAGGAATGCCACTTTTGGCAACAATTGTTGTCACTTCATTATTTGTGTCTATGTGTATGTGTGTTTACATGTCTATACATCTGCTTCATACTTGTGAGTGCGTAGGTACTGTAAATGTGGATTAGCAAGAATGTGTGCTGCTTAGTATTCTGTGTGTGTGTGGTCCAGGTTTTTGATGAGGAGGAGAGCACACACTGCGTACACTGTCATAAGGTGAGCCAGGAGCCCGGAAACAGGCCAGCGCAGAGCAGATCTCTGCCGGCAACGTATGATTTTGCCTTGATTATGAGTTAACACACCATATGCTCCTTGCAATTAAGCTGTCCACGGATAACCCTCCCCTAATTTGTTAAGCGTTCAATGCAGCGTAAAATCTGGAGCAGGTCAGTCCCACGTGCTCCATCCACTCTCTTTTACTGAACAAGGGCCTGTGCAAACCTGGGCAGCTAATTACCAAGCCCACGCCTAGAAGGGGGTTGAGGGAAGGGAGTATGTGTGTGTGTGTGTGTGTGTGTGTGTGTGTGTGTGTGTGTGTGTGTGTGCGTCTGTGTGTGTGCGCATGCGTGTGTGTGTGTGCGTGCGTGTGTGTGTGCGTGTACGTGCTTGTGCGTGCATGTGTGTGTGCGCGAGTGCGTACGTGTGTGTGTGTGCGCGCGTCTGTGTGTGTGTTGGGAGGGTGGTGGTGCGGGGACAGCCCATAACACCCTCAGCTCCTCATGTTGCACCGGTAGAACCATTTGTAATTAGCTGTGGAAGCAAGACAAGAGAAGGAGTACAGCAAAGAGAAAAAAGACAAGGCAAAGCAAGGGAGGAGAAGAGAGAGAGAGAGAGAGAGAAAGATCGAAATGGAGAAAGGAACCGAAAGAAAGAGAATAGAATGAGACGGGGGGCGCAGAGGTGAGCACTAACAATTAGCCTACTTTCACAAGTCATAGGCTTGTGCAGATACAGTGTGGCCTGTTTCATTTACCCTCATCCCAGCTTCATTTGGGTGTATATTTAAGAGCATGTCATTTAAGAGCTTGTGTTGGCTAGATAAGTGAACAAAATGCCTGTCCAAAAACAATGATCGTAACCTCGTCCTGGGGAACTGCAGCCTAGGTTGTGCGGTAAAACTTCACATAAGAGTGACATGAGGCTGTCATAAACATGACATGACGTGTCATGAACATTAATGACGCCTTTTTTTTAATGTTCATGATCGATGTCATGAAGAGTCATTCGGTTCTGTAATGTCTGCATCCTAAACAGTGTCAACTTTACATTACAAAATACTTAATGACACTTATTGAAAATGACAAAGTCATGAACATTAAAGAAAAGTCATTAAAGAGTCATTAATGTTCATGATGTGATGTTTATGACAGGCTCACGTCAGTCACCCTTGGGTCTACACCCTCAAGTACTGCGCTTTGCATCTTAACTGCACTTTGCAACTTGACATCTTATACTTAATTTCTCTTTTATACTGCACTTTTTATTACACTATTGCACTTTCAACTTAAAATAGTGCAGTTTTTATGTTAGCAATATGCACTCTTTGTTAGTTTCTTTTATTGTTTTGTAGCTTGAATGTTATCTTCTTTTGTAAATCGCTTTGGATAAAAGCGTCTGCTAAATGCATAGTAAAGTATGGCCAGTTATACTGTAGGCACAAATAAACTGCCCTGCTTAAGAATCCTATGGGCACCCATCTCCTGTCTCCACATGCCTCCTTCCACTTGACTTCACAGAGGATCTGGCATCGTCCCCAGCACTCACACTGGGTTGTTTGTGCATCTTCCAAGGAACACTGAACTACAGATGTCCTGGACAGGAATAGCAGGTGGAGCTATAAGGCGTCTTGTTCTTTTTGAGGATTAATGAAAAGGCTGAGGTTAGAGAAGCAGCCCTCAAGAAACAGCCCACAGTTAGTACAGAAAAGAGCAGTGAACAGTACAATGAACAGCCCACAGTTAGTACAGAAAAGAGCAGTGAACAGTACAATGTTTCTCTGGCGTCGCCTGTACCTGAGATCACAGCCTACTATAATCTGCCTCTATTTATTAAGCTGGGCCTACTGGTGTGGTTTACATTGCACTGAATTAATTCCTATTTTCTAATAAGGACTAAGGGTGCCCCGGAGAAACTAAATCTCCTCAGTTGAATTAGTTCCCCATTGTGTCTGATGAGAGAACCAGATGGATTAAATTCACCTCACTGATGTGAAATAAAACCAGATGGATTAAATTCACATCACTGCATGCACCATATCAATACTATGTTGAGAGACATTGGCCGCTTCCACCATGGCCACCCCATCTTCCAAAATGTCTGAGTGTATGCTTGTGCATTTTGTGCTCGATACATTTCTGATAAGGAAAAAGTAATGATTTTACCCATTTTACTACCCAGTAATCAGGTTTTTTGAAGCGGATATGCAAAAGCCAGAATATAGCTGCACCAGCTCTCTACATTAGGGAGAGGAGAGATCGCATGAGTGGCTGAAATGATAAGAGGAAATGTTTGATCTCAAAATCAATTTACATTAAGAGATTCATTTTTGCACCTGCAGACTTTGATTCCGTGGCTAATGCTAATTTTTTACGCTCCCCTCTGGAGCCTCGGAGGCCTCTTACTCAGGCTTCCACCCCACACAGTCCTCCACCCCACCACACACTCAGACCTCCACCCCACCCCACATTCAGTTCTCCACCCCACACTCAGTAATCTACCCCACCCCACCCCACACTCAGTCCTCCACCCCTACCTCAGTCCTCCACCCCACCTCACACTCAAGACCTCCACACCACCCCACACACAGACCTCCACCTCACCCCAACCAACACACAGACCTCCACCCCCATCCCCCACCCCCACACTCAGACCTCCACCCCACACCTCCACCCAGCCCACCCCACCCACACTCAGACCTCCACCCCACACTCAGACCTCCACCCCACACTTAGTCCTCCACCCCAGCCGACCCCATCCCACCCTGAGACCTCCACCCCAGCCAACCCCATCCCAGCCCACCTCAGCCCACCTCAGCCCAACCCACCCCACACTACCCCATCCCTATCTCTCACTCAATCTAACCTTTCTATTTGTCACAAATGAATGCTCAACATCTGCCAGAGGAGAAATAAGAATTTTAAAAAGGCAAGGCAAGGAAAGGCACATTTTATTTGAATAGTCCATTTCATACACACCGGTAACCCAATGTGCTTTACACAGGAGAAGGAACAGTAAAGCAACAGTAAAATAGGATATAAAAAAAAGAAAATGAAATAAAATAAAAATCGGTGCGGCCAGTGTTGCCCTGAGATGTGAGACCTAACAGGGATACACTCCTGGCTCATTGAGTAGGTTGATGGAAATGGGCCAATGAGTGTTGGACACAGGAAGGTAGAAATCAATGCCAGTGGACAGGTGGAGGGGGAGACTGGGCTCCCTCCACCCATCACCACCCCACCTGAGCTCTCTCTCTCTCTTACACACACACACACACACACATACACACACACACACACACACACATACACACACACACACACACACAAGCCTGCATGTACACAAAAGTGAAGAAATATGCGTTTTTAGGGCTGCTGCAATGACTTATCGATCAAGGCGTTCAGTGACCTAAGGCTGTACATACTTGTGCAAACAGGCCTCTTGTGTAGCTTGTTTTAATTACACTGGGCCATGGCAAGGGAACTCTCTGGGTGGGCTGCCTGCCTCTGCCCAGAGTCTAATACTTCATCTCAATCTTGGGGAACATTTTACTTAACCTCTATTTCTAAAGTCTAACAGGACCATGCCATAATCTGGCCCCAGCAAATTATATACTATTAATCTGTGAGTCATGTCACCACAGCAATTGTCTTGACTGGTGACATTAGTTACGAATGTTTACAATTTGGACACCTCATCAGGACAGGATTCAGTGGTACACCTACATCTAAAGGCAAAGGGACACACTCCTTTCAAGATGCTGATGTGCACATTTTGGACAAGGAAGACAGGACATCCCAGGACATTTTACTGCTCTTCACCATCAGAGCAGTTAACACTCTCTGGATACTGCGATCATAATGACTCACTCCAATTCACACATTAACTTATCTTAATGGGTGACGCATGCTACCCATTGCCACATGACGATTGGTGTGGTCTACACATCACAGCTCCACCCACAGTGGTCCAGAGATATATCACCTATATTCTCCACCATAAGGTCAGAACTGAAGAAGCTTTTTGGATGAAAGGTGAAACATCTTCAAGCTCCGAAAAAAAGAAGTCCAGTTGCATAGACCTTAACACATTGGCTACCATGACCAGGATACATGTGTATCTTTACAGACGTAGAATTTGGAGTGCTGTCATGACAGTTACAGATGATAATATGATACAGACAATCCACTGGACAGCAGCTGTCATGATGTGAAAAGTAGGGCACATGCCTTACTAAAGTATGCTTCCTTCAGTCTGATGAAGCTGATTTGACCTTCATTATACACATTATAGGCTCTGGCAATGCTATGTGTTGTATATATAAAGTATATAATTGTGAAGGTCTTTTCAATATGACATGAAATGTGAATTATGACGGTGTTGTTTGGGACAAATAAAAAGGACAGTGGTGGCAAAGTGGTGAAAGAGCCTGGTTGGCATGCTAGTAGCCTGGAAATTGTTGGTTTGAATCCTGGCTGCAAGGCACTTGACTCTAATTTGCTCTAGGAGACTGGCCCTGAAGTTATTGGCAAATGTGATATTGTAGTCTTAAGGCTCGGACCACCAGACTCCAGAGCAGTTTTTTTTCACCAAGCGACAAGGCACTGAAACAATGACAGCCTAAGCTTGTCTTTTCACTAACATATTTTCACTTCCACACACTCTCTCTCTCTCTCTGTCTCTCTCTCAACACTTAACGTAGGCTACTATTTATTTATTATTTATTTTTGAAGAACAAAAACAACAGCTTTACTCTCTGATACTAGTATAATGAGATAAAGACAATAAAGACTCTTGAATCTTGAAATGACAAATGTTATTGGGATTTGGGTCATTTGGGATAATAGGGTCTGCCTAATATTCAGATCAATTCATTAATGTTTCTACAGTATCTTTTACAATAGGATTGTCTCGTGGTGCTTCACAGCAAGGAGCATCCAGGAGCAACAGGGGCAAGGAAAAACTCCCTAGTGTTAGTTATAGGAAGAAACCTTAGGAAGATCCATGGCTCAAGAGGCCAACTCAACTGCCAGGGGTCATGCAGGAAAAGTACAATCAGTAGTTACCATGATAGACTACTATTTGTCCATAATTTTAGCTGACCATCATAATAATTCAAAAATATTGTCCCACAATCCTATATGGTCGTCAATCCATAGGTGTTTGTCAAAAGTTATGGATGGACAGTGTAGTTGCAGCCAGACATAATGTTAAAGTCTGGGAGTGAGATTGATCATGGGGGTAATGTTGGGGGGGTCCATTTTGACAGTGTCATTGTGAGGAGGGGTAACTGAGGTAGGTTGCTGTAGGTATCCTTTTCTACCATACCTTTGGACCTTACTTGCATTGAATAAACTAACAAAACTAAAACACTACTTTAGATAGTTCAGCCCAGTGATGTTAGACACTGCTGTTGCCATGCTAAACACATTTTTGTTAGCATTGTTGATTCAGTGTATGAGAAAATGTACCACAGACTTTCCAACCATCAATATTCCAGTCTATTTTGGAGGAATAATTTAAAATCCTTGGAAAGTACTTTCACAATAGTGATTAAATAATTAGCATTCAAGTTTAATGCAATGGCTTTGCTTTCTAATTCAAAGGAGGCAAAACATACCCCAAAAATGAAATGGACAAATGTGTGTGTGTCTGTCTCAGAAATTTTGCTTTCTGTGTTGAGGAAATTAATCCTGTAATTAGAAACTGATGAAAAATGCATTTTGAAAGCAAACCAGCAGGGAGTTTATGAAATTAAACCTCTGTCTGGGTCGTGCTAGCCTTGATGCAGCACATTAACACATTTTGCTAATCTGCCATCTTGTACAGACCACAGCAAGTGTAGTTATGTTGAGCTGCACAAAAAAAATCCTGTCATTGTTCAACCCAGTGCACTTGTCACTTGGGGAGACACTTAGAGCCGAACGGTGTTTCAGGGAATGTGCTGGGACCAGATGGCGTAGGGTGTAACCGTGGTACCAATAGACATTGCAACATTGCATTGGAAATGAGATTCAAACAACAAGGGGTAGAAGAAGCTGAGGATAGTCTAGATCCACACGGCTCACAAGATGACTCACTCTGAGAAGGAAAAGAGTATAAAATGCCAGCAGTTTGCTTTAGGCTGGTAGCGTTACAGGTAGTCCATTAGCGCTAGCTGCTAAGATGGAGATGTCAAGGATAGCTTAGTCATGCTTACATTTTCTTTTTTAAAGCACTTTTTGGGGGTCTTTTTTTGCCTTGAATCAGATAGGGCAGAGATATAGGAAATGAGTGGGAGAGAGATGGGGAAGGATCCGGAAATTACCTCAGGCCAAAATCGAACCTGGATCTCTGAGTTTACGGTATGGGCAGCTCAGCCAATGGTGTCACAGCCCCCCTAGTCCTTATGATCATATCATTTCTGTCTTGGATTAAAATATCCATTGTCTGGCTGGCTCCAGCTTTGTGTTTGTGGTAGATGACATTCAAGCAGGAGGGTCGCACCCGATGATGGCTCAACCACTACCATATGAGTGGCTGCCAGGGACTTGTTTAATTGGAGTGCAAGGTACTGACAGCACGAGAAACAGCTGGCTGAGAACTCACTAGTGACCCAGTGCCACTATCTGTGTGTTATTTTACATAGACAGCCTCAGCTGCCTTCACTCTCTCACTCTCACACACACACACACACACACACACACACTCCTTCCACCAAGTGGATTGCGGGGGAGCCGCTTGTGGCAAGCCTCGGGCAGACAAGTTGTGGAGGGGGAGTTCAGTTATTATTGCGTCCCTCTGCACCTGAGTCTCCACACACACACACACACACACACACACACACACACACACACACACACACACACACACACACACTCCCCTGTGAGGCTTTGCCATGTCATGGTTGATCGATGGGCTCCACAGTCAGAACCAGAGTGCCCTCCCACACATGTGCACTCTCACACAGACACACACACACACACGCACAGACACACACAAATACACACAGGCATGCACAAATACAGTATGCAGCATATGCACATACAAAGCACATTCATGTACACATCACACAGTCTCTTTCAGACAGACTCTCACTCTTACCCACCCCCACACATATAAACCATGCGCACACACACACACACACACACACACACACACACACACACACACACACACACACATAGACACATACAAAAAGATCCACTACAGCATACAAACACGCTCAACAGTGTTTGACAGTATCACAGACACAGGCACACACAAACACACACATGCACATAAATATGAGGGCATAAAACTACATAGAAACATGTATACATACATGCATACATACATACATACATACATACACACATACATAGATAGATATAGATGAGGACAATATCCATGAAACACAATATACATGCAAAAACACACACACACGCACGCATATGAGGGCATGAAAGCACACACACACTGTGTATCTCTCTCCTGTGTTCTTCCTCCTCCTCCTCCTCCTCCTCATAGTCCAGTGCTGACACTGACAAAGGAGTAGATTTGAGGGAGTGGTGGGAGAGTGCTGACACCAGGAGCATCAGAGAACTGGGGGGAATGAAGATGGGGAGGGAGCGCTTGAGCAGGTGGTGTGTAGGAGGAGGAGGAGGAGGAGGAGGAGGAGGCTGGGGCCTCGCTAGTAGGGTGTTTCACAGGGCTGTGCTCGGCTCCCACCTGCCAGAATCAATACACACATCAAAACCACTGCTGAGCCTTCAGTCTCTTCTTCTTTCTCTCTCTCTCTCTCTCTCTCACTCTTTCTTGTGCGTGCGCCTCTGTTTTTATTTATCTCTTGTTTATCTCTCTGAGCTGCCCACGGTCTGCCCCTACCTAAACAAGAACGAAAACGCTGACAAACATTAGTCTAAGCAATTTTCTTTTTCGCCGTCTTTCATTCGCTTCAGAAAATTCAAAATGGCCTCCTCAGTCATTCCAGACAAGGCAACAACAGCAACACTCTTGACCTCTGTTTGCATCGGAATGTTCCTCCAGTTATCCTTGGAAGTTATCGTGAAACAATAACAAGGAAAAATATATCTTGTGTCCATGCAAGGAACGCTATGTAGTTCCATGCTTTTTCAGGCTCCTTCTGGCCAAAAAAGTCACTTGAGAGAGAAGTCGGCACAGCGGCACAGCAGTTGATTGACAGTCAAGCCAGTCTCCAGGACAGCAGGATACAGGAAGTGTTGGACAGCGAGACGTACCTCGACTTTCGATCCCGCTAGTTTACTAAGCGACCCTGCTAAGGGTCAGTTCTCGGTGCTCTGCTTACAGGCCGTGGCGGTATTGTGATGAATGATCTGGGATCAGCTGTCAAGGGCTGTGAAACAAACACTTCTTCTTTGACTTCTCTCCCTCTCTCTCTCTCTCTCTTTCGTTGCCATGGGGCACAAGATAGGACAGGGTGCATCAGGGAGCAGTATAAGACAAGCATCTCTACCTTTTATTAGAGTATCAGCTCCTTCAGGGGAAACAAACATCGCTTTCGTCGTTTGCAAATAAATCTGGGCGACACCGTGCTCTATTTGAATGGAGCTGTGAGTGTCAGCGGCAGACAAACAGCAGTCCCAGGGAAATGCCGCATCTCAAATTGAAATTGCATTTGTGCGTAGACAAGTAAAGAAAGCAATGGCAGTTCCAGATGAATTGCAACAGTGATACCCCCTTTAAAAAAAACAGAATCTACACCCTTTCTTTCCCCTTGTCTTTTCAGAGATTGCATTTCCGTAAATGCATTCAGATGGAGCCTTAAGTTGAGGGGGGAAAGAAAAACACTCTGCTGGTCTGAGTCTAGGTCGAGTCAGCAGATGTGGGTCATACAGTGATGGGAACATGAAAAAAGGAAGAGAGACCCTAACGGTTTAATCAATTTCATTAATCCATTGTAATCACTGAGTGGGTTTTTTTGCCAGCCATTTCTCAAGTTAGACTTGTATGTAACAGGTCCCGGTTCACAATCAAATTTCATGCCTCTAGGCTCCTTCTCCCTCAGCATTAAAAATAACACAGATAAGGGATAATGTTTGCCTCCCAGAACTGAGAAATCAAATGGCTATTGTGCCTTCCAATTCTCTCCTTGTTTCCTTCCTCTCCCTGAATCAAAGCCATATAAATCATGTCGCATTAACTTGTAATTAGGAAGAACCTTTGAAATTCAGTTCTCATTTTATCCCCGCTTCCTGTGAAAGGAAACCAATCATTTGGCTCTCCTCCACAATGACCTTGCACCCACCTTTTCTCTCTCTCTCTCTGTCTCTCACTATCCCTCTCTCCATCTCCCTTTCTTGCTGTGAACAGGAGAAGAAACCGAGGGCTTCTCGTTTTCCCTTTAGACATGGCTGAAAGTGAGAGTAAGGCTGGTCAAAAGCCAATTAGGATGCCGTCAACACTGGTTTATTTCTGTTACATTTTGTAGCACAAAGACCGAGCGACATTAGCATTCTAGCTGCTGGAAAAAGAGCGCCTTTAATTTAATAACGCATACCAGAAATATGCATCAAACGAAATTCATGTCCAACATGCCTGAAAGCAAAAACCCTGACGTCTTCATTATAAGTTGCCCATGAGAAAAACGGAGAAACTTCAAAGCGATAAAGAAGTGCCCATATTAAATTCAAATTTCAATTTGCTCATGTGTTGAAGAGATACTTGGGAATGATTTGCTTCATGTTGAAGTCTCTAGAGGTTGATTGGGGTGCGTTATTTTTTTTTTCTCTTTGGCTGTAGATGGTCCTCTATATTTCAGATTGGAAAAGAGAGTTGCTTGATTAGAGTTAATCGTCTGCTGTCATATCTTCCAGCTAAACAACTAAAAAAACAGACATGGAGGATGCCTGTACTGTACCCCAATATCAGCGATGAATGTGATGCAAGCACTCCTCAACTGTTTTGCTTGAGTGCAATCAGCTATTTAAAGCCTGCTATCATATTAAAGAGGCCACAAAACGTGTATATGTTTGTGTGTGTGTCTGTGTGTGTGTGTGTGTTATGACACAGGGGGCCCTTGGCTGTTAAAGTCAAGTTCTTTGCTGCACAATCACATGCGTACAGTCGACTAGAACATGTACACGTGCCCCCAAACTCACATGGAGAACAAGAGCAGTGGAGAAACACCCCAGGAAATGACACAATTTTAACATCACCTATAGGCTAGAAGTCATTCTATTGTGTTCATCTACATCATGTCTGCTAATAGGTTGGAGTTAGGAAGCTCTTTTTTGTTTGCTGAATGGACGAAGAGAAGCTGCTATTTTGTTCACTGAATGGTGTGAATGATTTTGTACCATTCCTCATTTATTCTGCCACAAATGTTTCTTTTTTCTTTTTTATTTATCATTATTTTTGTCTTGAAACCCAGACATGGTTGATGATGACTCACTAAATCAGGACTTGATTCTTCCTCACACGGTGCCATTTGAATGCTTTTCATCATACATTGCTCCCTTTTCAGAATGTTTCCTTAGACGCGTCCCTAACTAGAGGTGGCACAACTCCTTCTTTTTATATATTATTTTCCTTGTCGCCCCTTTTCATGTCAGTGGAATTAGCATTTCACAGATTCCTCTGCATCCAATCTCTCAGATCTGAGACAATCTCCTGATTTACTCTCCTTTTATGAACGAGGCAACAAAATGATTCGCTCGGTTCGGAGGTTAATCGACTTGAATCGTAATTTACTTGTGTTTTTGAGTTTTCACTTTCAACAGTTTTTTAACCCCCATAATTATTTCCAGGGGAAAGAGAAAAATATTAAGTCAGAGTGCCTCAAAAAAAGAAAAAAATAGAATAGAAAAGAAAGATGGAAACACACACACACACACACACACACACACACACACACACACACACACACACACACACACAATGAAACATCAAACCCATGGGGAGGGGGGATATGAGAGACTGGAGAAAATAAAAACCTCCAAAGGGAAGTGAGCTCTGTAGCGATACAATCTACTGGTTAATACAACAAATCCCCACATCAAAAAGATGAAACACCTGCCGATCCTGTGTGCATAATTAGGCGCCAAGGAGTGTGCCACATTTCAAAAAGTGCTGTCCAGTCCCTTGGCAGAAGATATTGGCAGTGTGCATATTGTGTGCTGGCATATACACCTATTACCAAAAATTTCGTCTGAGATATGTGGTCTACCAAAACATGTAATAATATATGTATGGAACATAGATAATTGTATATTATCACCCACAGAAATTAAATACTGTTTTCTGATTGGCTGACAGGGTGTATGTTATTCCCTGATAAAGGGGCACCTATGATGTAAAAAAATCTGGTAAAAAAAATGTTTAATCACCATTCCAAATTAATGCTCTTTTGAATGGTAACCATAACAGCCTTTGGAAACAACAACTGAACTTGCAAGCAACAATGGAATTAGCTGTTATCAAGCTCACCATGGTCAGTAACCAAAGAAAATAGTACAGCAACTCTGCCTTCAGCGTGGTGCTGTTCTTCGCCCACGCCTCCTCCATTATTCCCCTACACCTTGGTGGCCTTAATCTCTGCCTTAACATGTAAAGCTGTATGCAGTAATATAGCAGTAGCCGACTGACCTGTCATTGCAGAGTTTGTGAGATGATTAAGCCCAATCATTCTCTCAGTGTGAAAGACACTGAAAAAGAGTTGTGCAAATATGCAATTATGTTGACCTTTTGGCTTTTTGCCGTGTCGCATTTACCAATAAACTCTTGAGACTGTTTCAAGTCCAGGCGTTATGTCTGTAAATCACATTACATTATTCTCCATAATGACTAACATGACTCCATAACTGAGACTATATCACTGTAGATGTGAAGCATCTGTAAAGGTCAGTGTAGGCTATGTGTTAACATCTCATGCGCTAACATCTTAGGCCTTGTGCTTCTGTTGCCCTAACCGGTTTTCCCTTTCTCTTTATGTCAAGTGTGCAGACAGTGGCCTTGAGTAAGTCACATCGCTGTAGACGGTACTCTTGGCAACAAAGTTTACCTGAAACACTTCTGAGTGGAGCCCCCACATTGTCCTCCTCAAACTGACAGAGTCCAGGTCAGTGTAGTCACAAGCTGTAGGGGCAGGGAGGTTGGAGGAGATGCTTGACCTCTCTTCCTGCTCTCCATCTGCCTGTCTGCCTCACTCACCAGTGGAAAAGGCATCCACCCCCGCGCCCCCACGGATGTTGAGCCTCAAAGGCTACCGCCTCCATGACTTCAAACACTACCACTGAACCGTAGACACTGAATGCGGCCCAGGCGTCAGTCCTGTCAAGCGCCCATCCAGATGGCCCAGGCTCCCTAAGTCTCCAGCAAGTCTTGGTTGACCGGCGGCAGCACCGTACAGCCTCCTTCTCCTCACCGAGACACTGAGGTCCTCAGTGCCCCGAGCTGTCGGTTTGATATGGGTTGTCTCCGGACCCTCTTGCGGGCACAAGAGGCGACTGGCTCTTTTTATTTTCCTACCGTACAGACTCAGAGCTGTCAAAACGTCACGGCAGCTGTGAGACGAGTGGCCCTCGTATGGCGCTGCTCACATCAACGCGCCAGGGTTACGTGTGGGCGGTATGTCCAATCAGTCCCCGAGAGTCACTTAAAACTTTCAAGAGCTCCAACTTACAGAATAGTCCTTGTGTGTGATGGTTTTGGCAAAAGGGTAGCGAAAGCATAGAATTGACAAAGCTACACACAGGATAAATACCAGTGTTTTCTGTATGAGCATGTCTAGTGCATTGTCACAGTAGAAGACATAAATGAAAGAATGGTACAGATGACTGCCTCTTGCTCTCCAATATTAGTGCCTTGTTTCCGCTAAACAAGATTTGTTTGTTTGCTTGTTTGTTTTTGTCTTGCCACATTAGAAATGTTTTCCCAAGTCCGTATGTGGGCTGTGGCAGTGGCCTGGGGCGGACAACGTGGAAGGTGGAAAAAAAAACAAAAAAAAAAACAAGAGAAACAAGCCAAAACAAAAACTGTTACTCACTTTCCGATTTAAAAGTTTTGTTGTCATGTTTTTTTTTTTTTTTTTAAGTCTTACCTCTCCCCATTTTAGAATGTTCTCTCCCAGCAAGAAAGAGAGAAAAAAGAAGCACTTAAATCTGCACTGCAATGATTTTTTTCCCCAGTGATGAGTGACAGCTTCCGTTCTCGGCGTGGGCAGAATACACCCATAGACGAACTGGCAGGGGGGCAATAAATTATTTAGTATAGGTACAGTCATGTAGCATCTAACTGGCTGATTTTAGTCCCATTAAAGATGAAGGCAAAGGTTCTCACTACCTTAAGGACTGTGTGTTTATGTGTGTGTGTGGTAACGTGTGTGTAAGAGAGAGAGAGAGAGAGAGAGAGAGAGTGTGTGTTTGTGTGATTTGCAGTTTTAATGGAAGCCTATTTATAGCACATAATAGCATGTTCAAGGAAGAGAACCTCAATGTACCTATAAAGATAGCCACACGTGTACGTGAGTTCATGCTTATAGGCTTGTATGGATGCAGCAAAAGGTTCTCTGTATCCATCATGGATATGATCCATTATGTTTTCATTTGAAGAAAAGAAAGAGGGCCAAAAAGAAACTGAAAAATAAGTCATAACATGTTCCACTTCCTTTTCTGAATGCACCAGCTGAAACAGGAGGGGAACTTGAACAGGAAATGTGCTGTTACTGTTATTTCCTTCTTAAACAGTTTCATAATTACCGAATATGGGCCTTGAAATACTCACAACAGGGGCGTTACAAGCCAGGATAGCGCCACCTAGCACTTCCACTCAATTTCTTTTAGGTCCACGACTGCATCAGCGAGTCAGTTGTAAGCACTGGTTCACACTGTCTCTGAGCTGGAATGGGCCAGAGTGAGCAAACTCTGCGAGAAAGCAAGAACGTTGAATGACGTGAACATACGTCAAGACCAAACTGTAACAACTGGTTGAAGTAGAAAGTATCTGCCCACTGCGGAACGAATACATGCCAATTGATACGTTTCAGATGCTTTGCACAAAGTGGAACAATGTGAAAGCGCCTGATGATCTTCAGAGAACAAGAACATTTTTTTGTAATGTAAACATGACTCTGGGATACAGACATTACAAACACCAAATGACCCTTAATGGCAACAGTCATAAACATTAGTGAAGTGTCATTAATGTTCATGATACGTGTCATGTCATGTTTATAACAGGCTTGTGTCACCCTTATGTAGACCCCTTCAAATAAAGTGTTACCACAAAAACTGAATGATGCATAATGATAACAGTCATTAACATAAATTAATTGTCATTACTGTTCATGATGTGCGTCACGTCATTTTATGCCAACACCTTCAAGAAAAACGTTACCCAATTTTTTTTGGCTGCGATGTCCCTTACAGCTTCTGTGTCGCCAGCCATGAAGGAGACATTCAGTGTACAGTTGAGAATCCCAATAGGCTGTCTCATTGCGTCGACTTTAAAATTCTCGCTGTGCTCTTGTGTCAGTGATTACCTTATACAGAGTGATTTGGTCTCTTGTGAGCTCAAAGAAAAACTCTCTTTCTTCTTCTTCACCAGTCAATTCAACATTGACTGATAGGAAAATTCTCTATTTTAAAAAAAAATATTAAAATTAAGCTCATCTCCTTTTCATAATGGTCAGGGTTACATTCAAATCACAACATCAGTCTCTCTCTCTCTCTCTCATGCACACTCTCTCACACAAACACACACACACACAGTCAGACTCAGATAGTGCCATGCCAATCCCAGTTGTTGCATTCCTGCCTCCATAGTGTAGAGCCTGTGGAAGTCAGAGGCGAGCAGGAATGAGAAAAGAAGAAAAAGACAACAGTAATGGATTCTGCTAGTTTGCTTTTCTTGAGGTAGCTGGCGGCATTGTTAATTAAAACTAGAAATGAGATAGAGAAACGGCATTAGCATATAGTGAGCCCAAGATCAATGTGCCTTGATGAGAGAATCTCACAGCTAAATTTCAAACGGCTGCAAACAAAACATAACAGGTTTCTTAATTTTAGTCTAATTCTCCACATTCTGACAACAAACACTCTTATTATTCGAGGTTTAGTGTTGCAAACAAACAAACTGCCAAAAGCATCATTTTAAAGTTAAGGCAATCAACACACACGACTGACATGAGAATGTAATTTTATTTTTATTTTCTGTTTAGCCCTTTTTTTTAACTGCCTCTTAAACTGGGTTTTCATCCTGTAAAATGAAACTAGGCAACAATTTATGCTTTTGCATTCATTTGGCAGCCTCGTAGTCACTGTGAAGGCTAAATGGTTCATTTAGGTGTAAATGAAGGCTCTCTTAGCTCCCTCTGCAGCTTCCTAATGCATTTACAACACTTGCAAGACAACAACAGCACCCTGATGGAAAGTTAGATTAGATTAGATTAGTTTCAACTCTATTGCTATTACACATATATCAATACAGAGAAACAAAATACAGTTTAGCATCCAATCAGAAGTGCAAATAGCAAAGTGCAATATGTACAGTATGTGCAGTATGTACAGTTAAGAGCAGTCATGTTAGGGCAGCATAAAAGTGGGAACAGCTATATACAGATTAGGCAAATCTACAGATGTACAGATATACAGATGTAATATGGACAAATAGTCCAAATGAAACCAAAATCACGTTTATACCTAGTCAGTCAACATAACTTTAAAAATTATAATTGCTGGTTCCTTTTTTTTGGTTTGCAAGCAAATCCACTTGTATCGTGAGACTTTACAATGTTGTCAATTTGGTTTGTGCGTATTTGTTGTGTAATGGAGATTAGTAATGGACACTCAACTATACCATATACCATATGATATAACTATCACTTAAATGTCACATCTTTAGCAAACTAACACTGAATGATGTGTAACACTGTGTGTGTGTGTGTGTGTGTGTGTGTGTGTGTGAGTGAGAGAGAGAGAGAGAGAGAAAAAGAGAGAGAGAGAACTGTAACACCAACAGTGGTGTAATAAAATGTAGACAGAAGTCAATCTCATAAAAGAGAGGCATATAGACATGTATGTTTGGGGAGTCTCTCACAGACTTCAAACCACACCATTAAGGATTACAATAACTGAATCAATAGACTCTTTGTACTCACACTTTTTTTGAAATTTACATTTCAAACAGATAACTATATTTTTCATCTTCATTTTAGATGATTCATATGGAGATGATTTTAAAAGAGAGAGAGAGAGGGAGAGAGAGAAGTGAAGTGCATACCGAAATACCGTAACTGTTTTGTTCATGTCAGTGGTGTTCTCTCATGGTGACCTTGAAAAACATCAGTCCTTTAGAACATTCAAACTGCTGTCCACACTTAACCTCTATTCAAACGTGTCCTGGAACACAGACAGCAGGGTAACGAGGTGAGAGTCGATACTTTTACAGCTTATAAGATCAGAATGGGGTCTGAAAACATTAGGAATTATTTTATTACTATACAATAACATTCCTCCAAACAAGCCTAATTTTGTACTGGAGGTCTTAGCATGTCATTTTGTGTGAGCTACACCAATGAGAGGAAGTCACTGTCACAGTCACACTCTGACAATTTCACCTGCAGTGGTATTCCAAACATGTAGGCACTAGGAGGGTCTGGAATTCTGTTTTTATATGCCACTGTACACCACAGGAGAAACATCCATGCTGTTACACTTTATTTAAGATGCTGTGATATCAAGCATAGAAAAGTCAGAGTGAGAAGTGCTGCAGGAAGAGGTTTAAGGATATTTTGTTCTGGTAAGCCAGAGGGTTTGATCGAAATCCCACATCCTTGACCATGGAGAAGCTCCCATGCACTTCAGCTCTGAAAAGCACTAAAAGAAACCCGAGGAGTTATGTAAAAGACAAGAAGCTGCCATTTAACCCACATGTCCTTATTAAATGGGTTTGTGCTTGCTACAAACATTCTGTTTATATCCACAATTTTCAAGCGCACCAGATGGCATTGCGGGCACAAGAGCACAGGGATCCAAGATTTTACACAGGAGCTTCAATCCTTCCAGAAGATTCTAAAAGATGACTCCCAGTGCACAAGGGATCTCAGAGGAGGTAGAATGCTTTGCAAGTTCTTCTTGATGCTGACACAGGCTCCCTGGAACTATCGAGGCCCAGGCTTACATCATGGCAGACAAGTTGGGTACAGTTCCTCCTCGGTGGGGAATTGGGCTCGTATTTGAATAGGTTCATTTGAGACGACTTAGCAAATTAGACTTGAAAGGATAATTACTTAATTTCCTCTCATCCACCCCTTTCATTTCACCCACTTCTCCTCCCCCATCCCACTTCCCTTTCTCTTTTGCTAACTCGGCCTCTCACGTTATGTAAATGGGCCTTCCGCCTTCTCCGTTTGACTACATCAATATGGAGGAGCAGCAAGTCTTACTTCCTCAGCTCTCCACTCCTGCACTCGTCTCATCTTTTGGTGGCCATGTTGATTTAAGTTTCTGTTAATTTCTCTCTCTCTCTCTCTCTCTCGCCCCGACCTTAAACCTCCCATCATCAGTCCAGGGGTTAGGAGAGCAAATTGGTATTGGACCCCAGGTAATTTGAGCAGTGATGGGACTTGTGAAATATAACCCTTTCACAGCGCTTACCTCTGTCATTTTCCTTTGGACTCAAGCGAGCTAATCACCTGTCTTCCTGAGCGCTGGGATAGGTGCCCCAACCTCTCTGTGCACCCCTTCTGCCTCTCTGCCATGGTTGAGTCAATCACAACCACATCCCTGTTCTTTGAGGCTGCCCAGTGCTGTCGGTAGGTTTAAGAAAGACAGCATTTGGTACAATGTACACTGAATAGCCAACTATAGTTTAGTATTATATTTGCAAACTGGCAGCTACCACTAACCAACAGGGGCACAGGAAAATGAAACCTCCTTGCCCTCATCAGTTAGCACTGACTGCCGTTTGCTATTTGATCACGTTGTACCAAATTCTGTCATTCTAATAACTACCGACAGCAACAACAGGGCTATGGGTTGATTCTCTCCGGATAACTAGGGAACTGACGAGTCCCCCCGCCAGAATAAGGACAGGATGCTACAACAAATCCTGATATGAAGCGACATTATTGGATCACAAAGCCATTTCAAGTTATCCAGTTATCCGCTGTCAGAAAGGTGATCATTGACAGTGGCCTTGTGAGTGCTAATCGCACAGAACATGGTGAAATAATGTACAAATATGTATTAACATTTATGCTTTGTGACTGATTTTTTTAGTAGAAACTGTTCTCTGGTCTGCAGGTCAATAATTAACTCTTCATACTGAATAGAGGCAAATATCTGCTGTTCATGACTGTTTATTTCCTGACATTGTTAACAAGGACATTTTCTATCAATATGCTCTCAGGCCGAGAGAGGGAAAAAGAAGCTGAGAAAGATGTAGGTAACACACACAGTAATAAATAACATACAGGCTCTTTACACAGTGCTAAAACAAATGATTGTTACACTTCAATTAAGATTTATTAACACAATTTCAAGTGAGGGTTTACAGATATGTCTCAGAGAAGCATGCTAATATATCATCTGCATCTTAAGAAATATGTGTAAAAAAAGAATCGAGACCAAATAACTATACCTATTTTGTCATTTACTAACACCATACACTTTTGATGGTGATCTGCATTCCTGGATTTTAGTGTGTGTGCTTTCCCACTGACAATACAGAACATCTAATGACATCTAATCAAGCGTAATCTTAAATCCATAGAAATTAAGCATATATCTACTCATTAACTTGTCAGTTATATTCTCCAGCAGCTTCACCTGGTCCTATGGCCTCATTTAGCCATCTCCAACTCTCCCTCCCTCCCTCCCTCCCTCCCTTTCTCTCTGTCATGTCACGTACTACCTGTCTCTGTCTCTCTCTGTCTCTGGGTCATTGTATCACTAGTCTTTTAGAAGCCAACCCACCAAGCTAGCCCGTGGTGTCATGCCAGGAGGACATGCCAGCCTGCCAGGTAGTGAAGTAGAGAGAAGTCAGAGAGGATGAGGGAAGTGTAGTGTCTCCATGGTTTGATGTGGCCTACACTTAACACCACAGGGGGCGACGAAAGAGATAGATCCCTCTCATACTCTCTGAGCAATCAGGAAGAGCAGTGTGTGTGCATGTGTGTGTGTGTAGTTATGTGTGCAAGCATACACGCGTGTGTGTGTGTGTATGTGTGTATGCATGCGTGTGTGTGTGTGTGGGTATGTGTGCGTGCATGCGTGCGTGCGCATGTGTGTGTGTGGTTATGTGTGCAAGCATACACGCCTGTGTGTGTGTGTGTATGTGTGCATGCATGCGTGTGTGTGTGTGGGTATGTGTGCATGTATGTGTGTGTGGGTATGTGTGCATGCGTGCGTGCGTGTGTGCGTGCGTTTGTGTGTGTGTGTGCGTGTGTGTGTGTGCTGCTTCCCAGGTATCACCTCTAAACACTTAAGCTCCAGATAATATGTGTTACATGTGGCCATAATGATGCATCTCATTTTCTATTTCATCTTCTCTCTTTGCTCAAGTATACTGAAGTATGAAGCATCTCATTTTCTATTTCATCTTCTCTCTTTGCTCAAGTATACTGAAGTACAATCGGATGTCTTATGCTTGCTTTTGGCACCCATACAGATTTACAACATTGAGTTTCATTTCATTTCCTGGAGTATTGAAAGACATATTTGTGGCTCCCAAAACTAAACACACAGCATTTTGTTCTGATTACCCTAATGAAGTTTACTGCAATGTTGAAATACATATTTTTGGCTCACATTCAGGCCTTTCTGAAGAAAAGAAATGACTTAGTTGTCTCACGTGATCACCTCCACTGAATGTGCACTCAGCAAACAAGAGGGTGGAGGACCAGCCATCCCATTATGCACAGAAAGTGGCAAGACCTCCAGGGAGAGGTGGAGAGCTGGCCATTTTACCTAGGCCTCTTGCCACTGGGGCTCCAGTGTCTGCAGGGCAAGCAAGGGGCCCACTGGTGGACAGATCATTCATAATCACCTTACCAAGCCAACTCTCAACTGCAAAGTTGGTCCCTGTTGTTGTTGTTGTTCCAGATATAACGCAAAGTGTTACATCTATTATGATACATCCCTCTTGGTACAGTAACATCTTATTAAATGTGTGTGTGTGTGTGTGTGTGTGGTGTGTGTGTGTGTGTGTGTGTGTGTGTGTGTGTGTGTGAAAGTGTGTGTGTGTGTGTGTGTGTGAAAGTGTGCAGTATATTCCCACTGGTTTGACTACAACACAATGTCCGTTATTTCTACAGCAAAACAGAACAGAATCGGCACTGATGAAAGAACTGGAAATAATGCAAATGAATGGGAACTAAACATCTGTATGTGTGTGTCACATAGGGTATCATGTAACATTTTTGGACATATTCATATTTAGACTATGGTGGGCCATATTTGTCAAAGTCAATGTTTGGGAAACACTGGCCCTTTGTTGCTGCGCTGCCTACCTGAAGTCCTGTCGGAAGGGTGGAACTGTCTTCATCCTGATGGTTGTGGTTCTCTTCCTCACCTCCTCTGTTTCCTGCTCTCTTTCTCCCTTGTTATGTCTCACCTGTCTCTGTTTTCAGGACCGCTGGCTGTTCTTCTATTGTGACGCTTGATGCAACGGCAACAAAGTGAATTTTAAGCTTTGACATTATTGTGTTCCCCCTCTCGGTTGCTCATCATTTGCGATGCGACGCGACGTGCTTTAGTGGCTGTCCTTGCCCATGACAGCTTTGACAGTGTACATAGCATTTCTTTGATCAGCGAACACTTGCTAATCCTGTGCTCTGCTGCCTGTAACACTCTCCTGATTGGGCCTGACATTACATGTGAGAATTACTGAGTTCTGGCAAAGGCTTTGTGTGGCTGTAGTGTTTTGTATGAAGTGTGTGAAGCTCTAACTGTGGCTAAGTCTCAGGAGAGTTGTCCTGAGAAAGTCTAACTATGCCTGTCCTATCTATGCATCTCTCTCTCTCTCTCTCTCTCTCTCTCTCTGTCTTTATCTATCTATCTATCTATTAATCTATCTATCTATACATACATATATATATATATCCATCTATCTATTTGTTTATCTGTCTGTCTGTCTGTCTGTCTATCTGCTTATTGTTTTTCTTCACTTGTCATACAGTATTTGTCTCATTCAAGTCCACGTCTCACCCCTCTCTCTGTTTCAACAAGCGGTGGTATGTCATTGTCCCATCGAGAGCAGTTCACTACACTAACTCACATGCAGATAACTCGAAAGAGAGAGAGAGAGAGAGAGAGAGAGAGAGAGAGAGAAGGGGAGAGAGAGCAGTGCAGTCGCATCTAAATATTTAGTCCAAAACAAGGGTGACCACTAGGGAAATTAACAAAACACTCTCTAACATGCATCAAAGGGCCATACTGAGTCAAAGTCCTACATCCCACTTTGAAATTCAAACCTATTGGTTCTGCCTTTAATTTCTTTTCACTGATTGGACGATAAGAAATTGTACTGGTACATGTAGCTGTAAATGTAAAGTTGTTTCTATACGAAATGCAACAACCACTTGATTGTCTTCAGGTCGCTACCTAGCACATGTCGATTTCTGAAGACCAGGATACTGAATTTGGGAAAAGGGGTTTGCAGGCTCAAACACAAAGCCGGGATACTTTAGTGCATGTAATACATTAACAACAATGTAACAGACTCACTGATTGGTAATAGAGCAGTGGAATGTTCAGTGGAGATGGCTTGATTTTATTGGTGGAGAGTCTCCCCTGTAATTCCCTCTGAAGTAGACACTCTCAGCCTTTGCATCCCCCAGGAGACTCTTCACTCCCCAGCTCTAATGGTCTGTCTAGGAGGAACACTCATACTGTGCTCAGAACACAAACATGATCCTGGTCCTAATTTGAACATATCCTGGTATTTTCTCAAAGAACTATTTTTATGGACTTTTATCCATAACTAAACAGCATTGTTGGCTATTGACAACACAGGTGCACATCTGCCCTTTTTAAAAATCTTTTTGGTTGTTGATGTTAAGAGGTGTTTGTGTGGACTAAATCAGACTACGGTAAGACTTTTGGACACTATGTTAAGAGGTGTTTGTGTAGACTAAATCAGACTATGGTCACTATGTTAAGAGGTGTTTGTGTAGACTAATTCAAACTGGCAAGTTTTTGGACACTGTTAAGAGGTGTTTGTGTAGACTAAATCAGACTATGGTAAGACTTTTGGAGACTATGATGTGAAATAAGCAACAGCAATAATGGTAACCAGAACAAAGGGAGATATTATACCCATATCATATGTATTTTATGTACAATAACAGTTGACTGATATGTAGCATAGCAATGCAGACTTGCAACTGCAGAATCCAACCCAAGTTCTTATCACATCTCTCACATTTCACCTTGCTCCCTATCATCTTCTCCTTCCTTCTCTCCCTGCCTAACAGCTTTCTCTGGGGCCCAGCCTCCAGTTAGATTGCTCTCCTGCTAGCAAGTTCTACAGAAGATACAGTACATACCCTCTTCAATCCATCTGCATCCAAAATCGACAACCCTCTCTGTTCCTCTCTTCTATCTGTCCTGCCGTTCTCTTCTCTTCTCTTCCTCATCCTATCCTTCTATCTATATATCCCTGTCATCCCTCCGTTCTCTCCCTTTGGTCTCGGGCGGTGCGGTGCAGTGCAGGTTCACGGGAGGTGTCATCCTCGGTGATGGCGTGTGGGGGGACCCTCTGGAAGCCTGAGCCCGCGGCGCCATCTCCATAAATTACGCGGATGAAAGGCCACGTAAGTGTGCTTGTTAAAACCGCTAACAAAAAATGTGGGATGATCTGAGCCTAGTGGAAAAAGAGAGAGGGGGCGCGCGGAGAGAGAGAAAGAGGGATATATAGAAGGAATGGAAAGCAGAGGAGAAAGGAGCAGGAAGCCAAGGGAGGGGGGATGGGGACTGGGTGGTGGTGGTGGTGGTGGTGGAGGGGAGTGTGGGGCAGGGGGCAGGGGGCAAGAAGATTAAGAAAGCAGATAAGAACTATCAGGCAAAGGCATCATTCTGAGAAAATTCAGCACTTATGAGCACCAAGCCCTTTGAATGCTGTTGTCTGTTTAAATGAAATTCTAAATCCAGTTGTTAAATTTAGTAGGACATTACAGTTATTCTGAGACACCGCTACTTATCGATCATCTGACCTCAACACACTGACCACATTAACACACACTGGGGCTGGATAAGCACAACAGGACACTGAAGAAGCCATAAATGCATAACAGGGAACAACTATTGAGTGAGTCAATCACATTAAAAAAAAAGCCTGAAAATCAGGGATTCTGCAATGGACAGACAGAGTGCTTCAGAGGCCATGGCCAGAGGCGAAGGACCCAAAGTTAACACCGACTGCGCTCCCTAATAGCTTCCGTAATAGCGTAATTAAATAATCCTCGTGCATGAGCCGCTAGCCAGGCAATGTAAACGGCAGGCCGGCATTTCCCCGACGGCGATCACCCGATGGGAGAGCAATTTCTGCCCTTACCCACTTTCTCTCTCTCTCTCTCTCTCTGTCTCTCTCTCTCTCTCTCTCCCTCCTCCACCTCTCTTTGCTCCCTTCCTCTTCACTTTTCTCACTCCATCCACCCTCCCTCTCTCTCGGTCTCCCTGGCCGCCTCCATGGTCAATCAATAGGCTCTTAATTGATCGCCCGCGAGGACCGGCTAGTTGGTAGGCTGCTGCCGCTGCCGTCCCTGCCACGGCGATTTCCCCAGACCTCAGATTACTCCACAGACCAGCGGCGGTGTCGGAGCCGAGCCAGCAGGAGCCTCGGGCTACAAAGACCACTCAAGAGTAAGAAACACACAGAGAGGCGAAGGGAAAGAATGGCTGAGGAGGGAGGGAGGGAGGAAGGGAGGGAGGGAGAACAACAGAGCAGAGAGAGAGACAAAGCCTTGCATTTGAAAGAGGAGTAAGCACATGCATATTTAAGGATGTGCCCACATCTTGTGTGTGTCATGTGTCATTGGGGAAAACACCCATAGCGCAATGAATATTCCCTCTTCAGCATATCGTTGCTTGTCATTATTCAGGTGAGGAAAGTTATCTCCATGAC
>PYXC01001716.1:500000-527500 GCA_015244755.2 Tenualosa ilisha | reverse complement strand
TCTCCGTCTGTATCTCTCTCTTTCTCTCTCTATCTGTATCTCTCTCTCTGTCTGTATCTCTCTCTCTCTCTACCTCTCTCTCTGTCTGTATCTCTCTCTCTCTACATCTCTATCTCTCTGCCTGTATCTCTCTCTCTCTCTCTCTACCTCTCTCTCTCTGTATCTCTCCCTATTCTCTCTATCTGTATCTCTCTCTCTCTACCTCTCTCTCTCTCTGTCTGTATCTCTCTCTCTCTCTACCTCTCCTTCTCTCTCTGTTTGTATCTCTCTCTCTCTTGCCTCTCAGTTGTTCTTGTGCATCACAACTGCTCTGTGCCAGATGCTATTTAACAATCCATGCCTCTCATCTTGCCCCCCCGTTCTCAATGTTTTTGGTAAAATATTGTATTTCTTCATTAATATGCACATAATGTTTAAATAAAACATGTGCTTCCTGACACTCTGGAGGCGACGCCAAGCCACCCCTTCCAACTGCTTCCTCCGTGAATTAAACACGAAAATAATTGATGCTCGTGTGTGTGTGTGTGTTTCTGTGTGTGTGCATCTGTGTGTGTGTGTATGTGTGTGTGTGTGTCTGTCTGTCTGTCTGTCTGTGAGTGTTTAAAATCTGAGTAGGCACAAAGATGAAGGGAGGGGTGAACAAGTGCAAAGGAGAGAGAGTGGAGATAGAGACAGAGGGAGTCCAGGGAAAGAGAGAGTGAGAGAGAGAGAAGTTTGAGCTCTAGGTCAGTTTGAGATGCATGTGTGTGCCTCCTCGGATTCTGTCAGACACTCTCTGTATGCTTCTGTCTCCTTAACCCCCTCCCTTTTTTCCTCTCTCTCTCTGTCCGTCTCTCATCCCTCTCTCCAGCTGTCTTAAACATGCTTTACTCATGCCTTCTGTTTATCATTCATGCCTCTATTTCCTGCACTCGATGTGCCTTTCTGACCATCAAAGTTTCCTGTAGCATGCATTTTACAGTCTGTGTGTGCATATGTGTGTGTGCTGTGCTGTGTTTGCTTCTCTGCCTATCCTTGCCTAACCCATTACACTGCACCATCTCTCTCTCTCTCTCTCTCTCTCTCATCCCTATGTATTACAGCAATTATTTTTCCCTCTTCTGGCAATCTCCACTTTCGCTATTCTTGTTCTAACCCCCCCCCCCTCCCTTCTCTCTTTCTCTCTCTTCATCTTCCATCTCTCTCCCTCCTCCTCGCTTGCCTGCAGGTCTCTCCAGTAGATTAGGTCTGGCTCCGCAGCTGAGCCAAAGCTGCTGAATCAGCCATATTCCTCCGAATGACCCAAATCCTCACTCCACTGAAACCCCATCCACTCCCTGATTGTGTTTCTCCCTTTTATGTGATTCTTTTCTCTCCCTATTCTCTCCATCGTCTCTCTTTCTTTTCACTCCCTGACTTTCTCTCCCTGTCTCTTTCTCTCTCTCCCTATTCTCTCCCTCCTCTCTCTTTCTTTTCACTCCCTGATTTTCTCTCTCTCTCTCCCTCTCTCTCTCTCTCTCTCTTTCTTGTTCATCTTTTCTCTAACACTTGCAGATGCCAGACCATAAATAACGGTACGTAGCTATGGCAACCTCTGCATCTGCCTTATCCTTTTAGCTTCTAGAAGGATCCTATCCTGATTGGACTTTTAATCTCTACGAAGATGAAACTAGATGACTATTGTAGGACTCTGGATTGGTTTTCCATATTCGCATCCTTGTCAGTGTAACACATAGTAGCCTGGCATTTTGCTTGTTAGACTTACTGGCAGGAGGGGGGCATAGAGCGTTATGTATTATACCAGTGCATTATAGTATTGCAATGGCTCTTTGAAGTGCTGTATCCACCAAAGTACAAGTGTTTACACCCTCTTGCTGATGGTATTATCAAACACGAGCCCTGTGGGTGCAGAAACAACTAAAATTTGTCATCTGTATTAGAGTTGTTTACATGAATCTGAAGGACAAGAGGCCTACATCCAAATCCTACATGCAAATCCTGTCATCATTTCCCTTGGCAGAGAATAACAAGACGCCAGACATACACAAAATGGTATCATTCAGTGACAGCAAGACATTAGTTTGCCCACTTCGAAAGCAGCATAGATGTATCCTAGCATAGATGTTGCCTTTGCCGTCCAAAATTCTATCAAATTATGTGGTCAGTTGGCAATGGTGTCTGAGCAATCAAATAATAAAAAAATGACAACATTCCATTTAGCGATCTAGCTAGGTCAGCCAAAACAGCTTTTAGCTGGTGCTTGGATGCCTGCTACCACAAGTGTATCTTATGTGTACATGTGAAGTGTGTATGTGGGATATGTGAGATGTGTGTTTGATGTATGTGTGCATGTGAGGTGTGTATATGATGCATATGTGTACATGTGAGGTGTGTATATGTGTACATGTGAGGTGTGTATATGTGTGCATGTGAGATGTGTATATGATGTGTATGTGTACATGTGAGGTGTGTATATGTGTGCATGTGAGGTGTGTATATGTGTGCATGTGAGATGTGTGTATGATGTGTATGTGTACATGTGAGATGTGTATATGTGCTGCTGGACACCTTAATTTCCTTCGGGATAAATAAAGTAACTCTACTCTACTCTACTTTACTACAAATGACCTGTTAGACAGTGAAGACAACAAGCCAGCAAGTCCCTGTCAATGTGTTCCGGAACTCAACCGGTGAATATGTCAGCCGAGTGAGACACGTAAACATGGCACAGGAGAGCATGATCAGGAGTCTTCTGGTGCAGTGACCTTCCATGCCTTGAATGGAGACTGGACGAGCAACAACTGCTCTAGATGCTTTGAAACAAACATACACACACACACACACAAACACACACACACACACACACACACACAAACACAAACATACACAGACAAACACACACACACACACACACACAAATACACAAACAAACCAAAGAAACAAACCAAAGAAAACATTCAATGCTTTTATCTCAGAGAGAGAATGTATACAGCCCTTGGGCACACAATGCCATGATACAGTGCAAGAGGATTCAAAAGGCAAGATAGAAACATCTTGCAAGTGATCTCTGTAGCTCTCCAATCAATACAAACAGGTGTTGGCTGTTTGAATAATTTATTTAGTAATAATCTAAATAAAATAAAATGTCAGCAAGTTTCTTTTATTTTTCCTCTTTACTTTTTATCAATATCTTTTTTTTTTCACACAAACATTGTGTCTGTTTGTATTGTTGTATGTCAGCTTTGGCAACACTGCTTCAATGAGCCATGTCAATATATCGCCAAACTGAACTGAGTTTAATTTGATTTAACTGATATTGCTTTGTTGAGATTTAAGTCAGGTACAAACTACCTTTGATTAAGTGAACAGACCAGCTGATTATTATGGGGCTACACTAGCCTAACAATTTTTAATTTCAATTCATAAGGTTCAGGTGTTATAAAATAAGCTGTCTATGAATCCATGGAATTTCTCAAGTGACTAACAGGCTGTGGACTGGGCTAACATATAAGTAGATATTGGATAGCGAATATGCACTTCTTGTTATTGCAATGTAATAAATGAGATACTAATATGTTATAAATACTCTTTAAGGTTAAACTGAGGAGAGAACATTACTACAGTAAAATTATTACCAGTCCAGGAAATCCACACTTTTCACTTTAGTTTAATGATTGGATTTTAAAACACACACACACACACACACACACACACACACACACACAGTGAGAGAGACACTATTAAAAATAAACTTAAACAATATGGGTCTACATAAAGTGGATATTTTTTTAAGCATATTTTTTTCTTAAGAAGGACAGCAGGAGAGCAAAAGTGGAGAATAGACTGTTTTGTAAGTAGTCAAGGCCAGCAGGCAAAAACACAATGTTTTGCTCTCTGCTTTCCTATCAGTCTTCTGGGGAGAAGAGATACCAACAGCTCCAGTCTTAAGCACTGACGACTTGTCTGTCTGAACACAGAAAACACACACACACACACACACTGTCTAGGAAACCTCCCTTTGGTGTATGGGTCTGTACACAGTGCAGATGATCATTCTTCTACAGACAGCTGTCAATACAAGGCTTTTGAATCATTTTTCACTGAAGGCAGGCAGTTCGCTGCATGTCTCAGGATGCAAGGTCCTTGTGCTAATATTAATGTGCACACTAATAGAATTAATATAATAAATTAATTAAACTAATAATTAATATAAATTAATATAAAAAAGTAAAGTAATTTTTGGATTACAGGGCTTGTTTAATGGTATATGTTGCTAAATAGCAACAACAACAACAACAACAACAACAACATTGCATGGCTTTCAAATGGCACTCACTCTGAAGGCTGTAAGTGTTAGAAGTGAATGTGTTGGCAGTTTGCATCAGACTGACTTCCCAGTAGGCTTTAATACAACTCCAAGTCAGACTAGACAAACTCTTCAGTTGCCCTCGAAACTTCTGTTTGTTTGGAACTTCCAGCAACTCTCCAGCTTGATCTAATTAACCCCACACAGTACAACATGGCCAATCCATATCTGCGGCTCCCTACGAGTCGTGCCCAGTCACCCTATCAGCCAATCCACCCCCCACCATATTATAAGACAGAGGGCAACAGGGCACAGCCAACACCGTAGGGAAGGCCATAGGCATCCCCCTCCCAAACACACACACAAACACACACGCACTCCTCCTTTAACTTCAGAGATCATTGGCTTATGTCAAACTATCCAAACATGGCCACCACCCACCAGCACGCCGGGTGGCCAAACAAAACACTGAATTTTTTTTGTTTGTTTTGGTGGGTTGTCTATTCCCCCCCGTCCCACATCTCATGCGTACAGGCGGGTATTGATAATTGGGAGAGCTGGCAGGAGAGAGAGCACCAACTGGTGGTGGTGGTTTGGGGTGGAGGGTGGTGGTGGTTTGGGGTGGAGGATGGAGGGGGGTGGAGGGATTTTGGACATAAATGTATGTGTGTGTGTGTGTGTGTGAGTGTGCAGTGTGGGGGTTATGGAGAACAGGCAAGCAGTGAACTGTTACGACGTCTGGACTTTTTGTGGACTTTTTCTTCATATGTGGAGTGTCTATTTACTCAAGAGATGAGTCATTTTGTAAGGCATTCAAGCTGATTTGTATTAGACCTGAAACAAGCTTTCTGAACGCCAGTGGAGAAAGCAGGGGGTGGGGGGTCTCAAAGAAGGCATCGAGTGGTGAGGTGGAAGAGGAACAAGAAAGTTGGGTGAGAAAAAGAGACAAAGGCAGCGATGAGAGTATTGGAGAGAAAGAAAGAGAAGCAGACAGAAATGCCTGACAGAAAGAGAGAAACAAAGAGAGTTGTCTCAGGGCTGCTATCGAGCCCGTCTGAGAACATCCGCCGCCTTTTTGATCAACTTAACAAACAGATGGCAGCAGGCATGGCACACACACAGATGACAACACTAAAGTAAAAAATGAGTGTGTGTGTGTTTGGGGGGGGCAGAGGGGTATGAAAAGTAGACAAAAAGTCTCTTCAAAAGTTGGGCTTCTGCACTTTCTAAAACATCCTGACCGCCCATAGCCCCATCCTTGCTGTACCTCTGCCAGCACCTCCTTACTGCAGTCAGGACTCAAAGAGATATAGCTAATAGAGATATAGGGAAAGACCGGGAGAGGGAGAGGGACAGTGGAGAAGATGGAAGCAGAGAGAAGAATTGAAGAGAGGAAGAGTGAAAAAGTGCTGGAGAAAGAGGAGATAGGAGCGAGAGGTCAGAGGAGGAAGAGAAAGAGAGAGAGAAAGAGCGAGAGAGAGACAGAGTGAGGAAATGAAAGGGGTGAAACAGGAGGAGGAAATGAGGTGTAACAGAGAAGAGGAGTGAAAGAAGAGAGGGATAAGTGAGAAATGAGTGAAAAAAGAGGAGAGAAAGAGTGAAGAAGGGGAAGACTAAACATAAGGTGAGTCTAGGTATCCTCTGAGAGCCTGCTCCTCTCTTTTGAAGGCATGCTCAGTTTGTTTCTAGCATTAACCATGGAGACATCAAACAGATTGCAACACTTAAACTTGAGAGGGGAAGAGTGGTGAAGTTTGTTTGTAACTTTTACCTAGTCTGTATCCATAACGCATTAATAACACGTCTATAAAGGGTTATAAATTATTCGTAATACCAGACATAAGCTAGGATGACCATTCAAAAATAGTTATGACTTCAGTCATAAAGTGTTATGATCTTGTAGCATTAGCATGAGATGTTATCATGTACATAGATCAAAAGAATGAGAGTATACAAGAGTAAACATATGAAGAGAGAGGGAGGCAGAGAGGGAAATGGAGAAGAGAGAGGAGAGGAAGTTCTGGGTGTGGTGTGCTGGGGCAGCAGACATGCATGGTGGAGCTTCGCTCCGAGCCGCTGAGAGTGAGAGCGTGAGTGTGAGTGAGAGTGAGAGAGAGAGAGAGTGAGAGTGAGGCGGATCCACTCGGACGGCTCTAGCTCCGGTCATGGCAGCTGATGGATCAGCGTGTGCACAAACACACATGAGCAGAGCATGCCGCACACACACACACACACACACACACACAAAGCAGTAATCAGCCAACAGAGCTGTTGCCTGCACTCCCCACCAAGATCTACTTTTCTGTCTTTTCCACTGCACTCTCTTCACTCATGCAACCACACACACACACACACACACACACACACACACACACACACACCACACACACACACAGACATACACACACATACGTATAAACACACACAGAGACTCACACACAGACACACACAAACACAGACACATACACACACACACACTCACATATGTGTATGTATATAAAAGTCACATACACTTACCATACATATAGCCATACATCAATAGCCAAACACACACCACACACCAAAACACATTTTTCTTCCCCCCCTTTTCACTGTTTATCTGAGGGTAGGATTATGAAAATATCTGGTTTATTCCCACCATTCCACCACATACACACACTTTTATGTGTGTCAGGGAGGATTAAAAAATCCCTTAACATCGGTGAGAGATAGAGAAAGGGAGAGCAAGTGAGAGAGAGACCTGTGGAAACAGGAGACCTGGACTGTGTTCAGGATTTCAACAGTTCCCAAGTCAAGCACCTACATATTTAGACAACTCTTCCAGAGTGACAGACACAAGCAATCCTCAAGCACGAGCAATCCTCACTTCATTGTGCTTCAGAAGACAGACTGTGAGTGTACAGAAGGCTACATCACATTCTGCAACTCTGCGGCCTTCACACACTCATATTTTGGGGGGGCAAAGTTCACAAACGTGTCAAATGACCACATATCAAAATAAGCATGAGAACACATAGCCTGGTGAATGTAGGTACAATTGAGTAGCCTAATCCAACAAAATATTAGACCTGCATGACATTTCCCTGTCGTCTCCTCCAAGGTAAGTCAAGCCAAAACGATTGAGGGGTGAATAAAGAAAATTATATTTTCAGCTTTTTAGCTTTATTTTCATAAACACGACCTAAAGCATGCAGGCTATTTATTGACTGGTTTAGGCAGCCTGAGCCAGTGCAATATTGGCCTTGAGCTGGGAGAGGAGACATGGCTTTCAAAAAGAGCAAGACAGGTAGAGAAAAATGAGTCACATAAAAGGCCCTGATGAATGCTCTATAGCTAATTAATAGACAAACAAACAAACAATAAATAAATAAATAGATAGATAGATAGATAGATAGATGGATAGATAGATAGATAGATAGATAATAGATAGATAGATAGATAGATAGATAGATAGATAGATAGATAGATAGATAGATAGATAGATAAATGTAGCCTATTTAGGTTTGATCAAATTTTTAAGCACACGCCTCAGCCAAGCTGTAGCATTTTGTGTTTAAATACTGTTCAAACATTATCATTTTTATTAGGATGTTTCTTGCAGAATGTGCACATTGGCGTGCTGTTTTTGTAATATGTAAGTATTTTATTTGTTGTCCTGCTGTGGATATTTTATTTCTTGTCCTGCTGTTGATATTTTTCCCAATGCCAACTTTCTGCAGTACCCACTAGTAAGAAAAAGGCTTAAAGAATGAATCTCCCTCACTGACCAGTTGTTTCGTTTTTGCAACATTATTCAAACGTAGAATTTAGTTTCAATCAAAGTGTTCAGGCTTAGCAGCTGCTTATCTCTTTTTTTCCAATTTAATTTCATTTATAATTGACACTGATGATTTTTTTTACAAGTCAGGATGTATAGGCTATGAATCTGGATGAATTTAGATATTGCAGATCTCTGGCAGGCCACTGCAAAATCCACCAAAATGCAGAAATAGCTTGCGTACAGAAACAGATTGAAAGACAATCACTGATTCTGCCCCTTGGATTGACCCGGTCTACAGGTCATAGCCAGACTATACATTTTGGTATTATAGTCTGGCTTGTCAGACTAGGAAATCTCATTCACTGAATCCTAAATGTTCTGGGTTTTCTGTATTATCCATCTCCAGCAGGACAACCAAGAAAACACCAGAACAACCCCCCCACCCTACCGCCTCCTTTTGGAGAAGTTGGCAGCACTGCAGTAGTACTCATAAAAATGTGTGTGTGGGGGCTGTCCATGGGGCTACTGTAAATCAAACATGATGTGTGTGTGTGTGTGTGGTGTGGACATTCCTTATGGGTAAGGGTTTTGTGTGAATCAAATATGATGTGTGCCGATATGGGCACTACACATTGATTAGGGCTTGTGTGAATCAAACGTGTGTGTGTGTGTGTGTGTGTGTGTGTGTGTGTGTGTGTGTGTGTGTGGGTACCACACATGGGTTAGGGTTAATGTGAATCAAACATATATGTGTGTGTGTGTGTGTGTGTGTGCATGTGTGTGTGAATACTACACGTGGGTTAGGGTTAATTTGAATATATCAAACATAATACGTGTGTGTGTGTGTGTGTGTGTGTGTGTGTGTGTGTGTGTGTGTGAGTGTGTGTGTGTGTGTGTGTGAGTGAGTGTGTGTGTGTGTGTGTGTGGACACTCCTTATGGGTAAGAGCTAGTGTGAATCAAACATGAATTGGAGAGGCTGCATTGTGCTGAGCGTATATGTCTTGACTATGTGATGCAGCCGCAGATGACCAGGTAAACTTGCCTGAACGCAAACGTAGGCTAGGGCTACTCCAGGTGAGTTCATGAAATTTTTAAGAGACTGTCAGGAGTACGAGTACCTATATCCCTGCTGTTCAAGCTCACAGAGTGCTGTCGACAGGAAGACAAATGAGAGAATTTGATACAACGTAGGCCAACTATTGAACGGCTAACTAACACTAACTGAATGGAGCCAGGGAGAGTGAAAAAGAGTGAGCATGTTTTTGCAGCCATCTACAAACTACCTTAAAAGATGACCTCTTTTTCTGTTAATCACAGTCATTAAAATGAAAGCTTCTTTCTTTATAATGGAAAAAAATACATTTCGGTCGTTGGTGTGCTAATGTATTGTAGCCCTTTTTTACTTGCGTCGATTTATTTACTTTTATGTGTTTGAATCATGTCAAATTATTGTACTCAAAGAGTATTTTCGGTTTATCCAGCTTTGGCCTCTAAACTAGACACACACACACACACACACATGCAACTAGTGTTTCATGTGGAATATAATTGAGAATTGTGGGACTAAGGGACCATCATGTTCTGAGGTGCTCTGTTTGGATGACTGAAGGTGAGTGATCTTTAGGAGTAAAGAATGAAGGATAAGACAGAGAGAAAAAAAGAGAGAGAGCGATAGCGAGAGAGAGAGAGAGAGAGAGAGAGAGAGAGAGAGTGGACTGTATGAAAGAAAGAGAAGATGCTATTTGGTATTCTGTGTACAGACCTCAGTCAAAAATCCCCTATACACAGTGCCTGTAACAAAACTCACAGCGGACTGTGCTGTATGTTATCTTACTGGAGAGAAGAGTGGAATGGGCTTAAAAAAGACCATCTCTCCACAAGGTAAGGCAACGTGTCGGTGAACTGAGACTATGAAATGGCAGGTTCACACAAGCTACACAACAATATACTGCATAAGACGACAGGTGGCACGCAGAGGTAAGGGTAGCCAGAGCATTTCGGTGTAGGATTAACAGGCACTGGTGTTATCTCCAAAATAAATTGCTTTTTAAACAAAAAGATTCAAGCAGAGAGACAACGGCGCAATGTGTCTGAGTCTCTGTGTGTGTGTGTGTGTGGTTGTGTGTGTCAGCGAGCTTGCGAAGAGCGGTGTTGCTAATCGATAGGGTATTGAGCGCAACCCACTACCAGTGCTGAGCAGCAAGAAGGAAAAAAAGCCCTTGCCATTGTTCATATCTTATATATTGATATTCTCTCTCTCTCTCCCTCTTTCCCTCTCTCTGTCTTTTTTCAATTCTGTCTATCCCTTATCCCACCAGTAGACCCAGCACAAAAGTCAAATTAAAAAATATATATATATTCAGCTATAAATAAAAAAAAAAAATTTTCCTAACTTTGTGCCCAACATAGTTACCAAATATTCTTTTTATTCTTTTTTTTTTTAAACAAACATTGGAACAGCCACGGGTAAGAGGTGGATTGGCAGTTCTATTGTGATTATTTTTCCGGCAAACGCACGCTATTGATCCCTACAAATGGGGACTGTTAAAGCACTTCAGTGTCCATCGGGGGTCAGTTTGTATCCTGAGGCACTAGTAGATTCACCGTAGATTCGCAGTGCTAGAGCTCAATCATCAAACATTTGTCCAACTGAAGGCAACTACAACAAGCGACCAGGTCATACATTAACAAACACATACAAAACGCCCATTGCAACACTTACAAAATGCCCAGCTATGTATACCAAGTGTTACTGCACCCCACTTAGGGAAAACAATTTTAACACACGCACACAGGCCTCTGTGAACATAAGCAAAAACACACACATCCAAACACACACACACAGATACATATAGAGAGAGAAAGAGATCCTTCCTTGTACTGAAGCTATAAAACTTTCCCTATATATGGAGTGTTCTTTCTCTTCCAGGCTTAGGCTTGGTGTAATATAGTTTGGTCTGGATAATGGCAAAATTTATAATGAGAATATGACTTATTAATTTGCATAATGGGTCTAGCGTTCGTTAGTGGGGAAGGGCCCAGTGATTGATGGGAATTTAATTATGACATCCTTTGGTTATTAAACTGTAATCAGAGAGGGCTCTCATCTTTAATGCTTACCTTTGGCGTCAGGTCAGGTGAAATTTATCGAGGCGAAAAAATCTCTTAGCAAAATGATTTCCTTTTCTTTTTCAAGCCAAACGGAAACAATCCAATCCTTGAATCTACCTGCAATTAAAGCCCACTCATCTATCAGTGCAGCAGGAAGGGAGGGAGTGGAAGAGAAAAGGAAAAAAAAGAGAGAAGGGGAAAGAGGGAGAGAGAAAAAAATGAAATAGAAGGAAGAGTGCTGAACCCAAAAAGGTTTTGGGGAGGAAAACAAAAGTGAAACAAACACACAAGAACCTGGTTTGTACTTGGTGAATAATTCAGCAGTCCGTGCTTTACAACACGTACTAAAACACTCAAAAGGACAAGGTTATGAGTGAGTGAGTGAGTGAGTGAGTGAGCATGTGAATGAATGAGTGAGTGAGTGAGTGAGTGAGTGAGCAAAACAGTGAGTAATTCCCATTTCTACCATGGATGATATTAAATCAATACATAGTGGATATGATATCAGATGCATTATTAAATATACATAGTAAACAAGAAGTTTCTTGTGTTTTTTTCTAAACTCAAGAGTCTTGTGTTACAGTGTTATTTATTTTCCAACCCCACTTTTCAGATTCTCTTGAGACATCATCAGCAAAATGCGAGACAAGAACACATTAAATGTTGCCCAGCTTGTGTTTTTCCCAAAAGAGTACATTTTACTTGATAGCCTACCACAGCATGAAACATTTCTAGAACTCAGAGGCAGAAGAAGGAAAACTTGTACACCTCAGTAAAACTAGAACCTGTAGGAGTACCTGTGAAAAGAGTCACTTGAGTGAAATTCTCAACTCAGAAAATGACGTCTCAAGTTGTATGTCACTTAATATAGGTTAATAACAGGTATCACACCAGTTAGTTCATGTTAATTCAAACGTGAGCTTGAGTCCTATAAATAAATGTCCAGTAAGTAAAACATTACACAGTAATCATAGGTATCATAAACATGACCATAACTCACACAACACAAAATAAGGACAATATCAGAAATAAATAGATTGTATTCACACATAACACACACAGAGCTGCATGTAATGTTATGTCATGTGATTCTTAATAACTGAATAGCTTACACTAGCCAGGTTAGTGCCACCATGGAACCTCCTCTCAATATTGTATTTTGCTACGGTACCAGGCCTATGTCAGAGAACTTTCTAAAGGCTTGGGATTCCATAGCTAGAATTGTAGCAACCAATCAGCGAGCTCCAAATTTACTCAACCACTTCCCTTCTTTGCCACATGACACCCATCCACAATGCACAACTGCCATCTCAGGCATCTAGAGCATCAACTCAACTCCAGGGCCATCACAGGGACTCCACTCTCTGCTATTGAGGACGTCCACAAGAAGAGATGTCTACTCCAGGTGCGCAGCATTCTCAGAGACTCCTCTCATCCAGCAACAGACGCTTTCAGCTCCTCCCCTCCAGAAGGTTCTCAGGAGCCTTCAGACTAAAACCAGCAGGTTCAGGAACAGCTTCTTCCCCACAGCTGTCACCCTACTGAACTCTGTCCCCTGCTGAACCTTTGTATTTACTCTACACCATGGCATAATCTGTTCACAGTGCTTCTCTTCACTACTGTGTATACGTCCATAGCACTTTGCCTATCTTTTACTACACATCTGTATATACATCTGAATATACATATATATACATATATTAATATATCTACAAACTTGTGTATTTGTCCATATTACATCGGTATACATACTTCGTCGGCACATTGCTCTTTTGTAAATCAATGCTAATCTATCTGCACATTGCCCTTTTGAAAATCAATACTAATTTATACCCATCTTTTACACTGCCCTATCTGTAAATAACTGCTCCCATAACTTATTTGTATATAATCTGCTCGTAACTATTCCAGCCATAATATATCTTTACATAATCTGCACACATCTATTCCCACTTTCACACTGCCCTTAATGACCAAGTTATTGGTAAACTCCACATGTGTCTCATTCACTGCAATGCAACAAAGCTTGATTCTGGTCTTCAGAAAGGAGGATCCCCACCCTCCCCCTTGTGAAAATAGAACCTGGAACTAAATAAACATTGGCACCTTTCGCTCTGCTTCAACCCACTCTGATTGAGCTGTACTCAGTAGTCTTTATGGCACCCTTAACAGTATGCACTTAGTAGTGTTAAGGGTAGATTGGGTATATTGAGCCGTACACAGTAGGCTTTATAGCACCCTTACTAGTGTGCACTTCCGTGACATCCTCGAAACCTTAAGAAGGGGTGCTAGGGGTTGATTTGAAATGTGGCTCTAAGCTGTGCTAATGGGGTTGGTTGGGGGGAGTGTTTCAGTAGAGGCAGAGACGTTTGGGTTCCCCTAATCTCCCTTCGCTCGTTTCCCGGAGGCCACAAGGGGACAGGCTGCTTGGCGCGCTCCACTTTTCCCGAGAGGAAGAATTGTGGGAATTGGTGCGAGATCAGCAGGAACGAGGTCGGGCTGAGAGCGGCCTTATGAGGCCCGCTGGGATCCATCTCCGCTCGGGAAAGGGGAACATGCCGGAACTTTAAATGAGACACACTTGAGCAGAGCTTTGTGTGCTGCGACTGCTGCTGCCCCCGACTGGGAGGCTACATGACTTTAACCTACTCTGTGAGCACACACACACACACACGCACACACACACACACACACACACACACACAATCAGTCTCTCTCTTTCTCTCTCTCTCTCTCTCTCACACACACACACACACAATCAGTCTCTCTCTTTCTCTCTCTCTTTCTCTCTCTCACAGACACACACACACAATCAGTCTCTCTCTTTGTCTCTCTCTCTCCCTCCCTCTCTCTGTCTCTCTCTCTCTTTCTCACACAGACACACACACACACACACACACAATCAGTCTCTCTCTTTCTCTCTCTCTCTCCCTCTCTCTCTCTCTCTCTCACAGACACACACACACACAATCAGTCTCTCTCTTTCTCTCTCTCTCTCTCTCTCTCTCTCTCTCTCACACACACACACACACTCGGTCTCTTTCTCATACACACACGCTCAACCTCTCTTTCTCTCACACACATACATTTCACATGCACACATTTACTATGCTGTACCTGTCCATATAATGTGACCCACTATAGGATCAGAGCCGTCACAAAGCAAAATGCTAACAGCAACTACCTGAGCTCATTATTGTACCCCAATCAGTGTTCTGCATGTCACATGAAAGACTTTTTGCTCAGAAGAACACTTCAAAGTCACCAAAGGCTTTGCCCAGAGCCCCTACGCCTCTGCATTATTTAAATATGCTTTATTGACCATCTATTGACACTGATTTGCATTTCAGTCAATATCAGCGTAATTAAGAGAAGCTAATTAGGAAAACAGCATTGGCCCTGGATTGGATGTTAGGTTATGAAAGTCCTGAGTGCCTTATGAGTTTCATTGATTGTAAACTGCGCCTTTCTATAGCCTAGCAATATGAGACCCTTTATGAAATATCACTCCAAATTCACTGCTGGTTCAAACTGATCAAGCAGAAGGCACTTTGGCAGCCGGGGCTGCTTTTGTTCCTGTCTCAGATTCCTGTCAAATGAGAGACATGTCTTTCCCTTCCTCTCGATCAGAGAAATGAGAAAAGTTATTTCCAGCAAAAGGTGCAACCCCACGCTGGGAAGAAACAGAGGGCCTGTGGCTTGTCTCCCAAATGTGTGTTCTTGAACTTTGGACAGAATCATGTATGAATGGTAAATGTTACGAGAAACTACAATTAATCTGAATCCATGAAATTCAATAGGTTGACCTTGAATATTAGTTTACCAGCTAAAAGCACAAGAGTAGCATGGCATAGGATAAGAGAGAGAGAGATAAACTGGAATAATGCATGATTAATTTAACAGTGAGCCATAAACTGAAATGTATCAATAGCAGTTAATAATCAAATAAAGGTTAAACAATGAAATAACCAGATAACCCAAAACAAGAATAAATCAACAATATAAAGAAATAAAACAAACCCAAGAGAATCCCTGCACACACAAAATCCATTTGAACACATTTATACATCCAAAACACGCAAGGTGACGCACACACTCTAACTTAAATTCCCCCTAAATTCCCCGTTGGGTAATTGATAAAAGTGCTTCCGGTTTGAATCAGGTGCGGGGGCTCTGACGTCTCTGAAAAGTGACAGACGTAGCATGCTCTAGTTGCAGGCAATGTCTTATCCTTGCAGCTAAAGTTGTAAAATAAGCTACGCTTCTGGGAGTGTACTTTTTTAGAGGGGACGGCTCCCTCTGACAGCTCGGAACAGCTCCGCCGTGACTGGAGGACCTCCTTCCCCAACGTGACCAGACCCGACCTGAACTAACAACCAAAGCAGTAGGCCACGGGTTCAGTTTGATTTATGCTGGGTTATGGGTGTCCGCCGTGAACCCCAGGTTGGAACGAGTGTCTGAGTTGCTTTTCTTTATCGTTTGTTCCTGCTGAATATTGACTGTTTTGTTTTTTGCGATCGAGACGCATTTGTAGCTACTGTTTAATACGGGGTTGCTCAGACTTGACACAATGAGCGTTTTCAATGTTTGTTTGTTTGTTTTTTTCAAACAGTGACGGCATAACATTGTTATTTACAACCATTTGTTGTAAAGGCCACGGCCGTATTGTTTATCACGGCAGTCTTTTTTTACTTGACGCATGTGCCTTGTTAAATTGTTTGCTCTTGAGTTTCCTAAATAGTGACACTGTTGCTTTACTAGGCTATTGTAACTGCGTGTGGGGAAAAGTGATATTTTTGTTTTTACATATGGACTCTATATAGCCTATATTACACATTGAAAGGACTATGAACTGAATGAACTTTCACCAGAACACACAACACATTTGCACACAAGATACATGACGCACTTACATCCTGAATGTGACTGTTTATTGTGAAAAATAGACTGTTTTGCCATATTGTGTGTGTTGGTGACTGAATCCCAGCACTGAACCCCTGCGATGGCTTGTTTGGTTTTCGTTCATTTAAATTTCACCTAAGTTAAAAGTAACGAGTTCAGTAAACATTTTTGCGGATGAACGAGTCTATTGAATCCTTTGTGAAGTGACTGACACTGACCTGTCCCTTTACCCCTTGCCTTAATTCAGTATGTCAGACCGTTACTGTGTGTGTATGTGTGTGTGTGAGAAAGAAAGAAAAAAAGAAAGAGAAGGTACTGTAGAGGTAGAGCAAAAGAGAGTAGAGTCCAGAAGAACAGAAAGTGTAGAGAAACGTAGAGAGAGAAGAGAAAAGGAGGGAGGTCAGGTCAATGGCATAAGCCATAGCTCTATAGTGTACAGCCTTAAGTTGGCCGGCTGGCCTATGCCATTGAAAGGCATAAATTCAAATTAGTATACACACTACAATGTAGTTATTTGCGTATAAATATGTACAGATACTTTTGATTGCCACAAAACTATGATCAGACTGCTGCCCACATTACAAGGATCAGTTCAAGACCAAACATGACAATATTACATTGAGCCAATATATTTACAGATAATGACACCACACCACACCACACCACACCACACCACACCACACCACACCACACAACACAACAAAGTTCCTTTGTTTAGAGAAGGGTCCCAGGATGGCAGCTCATGGCTGGCTTTGGCCTTCTATTAGAGGGGCAAACATTAAATCCTTTGTGTGCTTGGTTTCAGAGTTGACCCAGGCCAGATGAAAATGTGGATTTCATTTTTTCCTTACATTTTATAGTGGCAAAACTGGACAGAGTGTTTGAAAGGCACGCTATTTCTTTGTTTACAGATTTGGAGGAGGCACAGTATTTGCCTTGTCAACTTTCCAGCTAAAAAGTAAGAAGTGGGTAAATTTGAGTGAGTTTGTGTGTAGTTGAGGGGCAAAGGTCACCTAGAAATGCAGACATACCCAGACAGTAGCAAATGGAAAGGAAAGGAACCGCAGGGCCTCAGTAGCTGTTCTCCCAAATTTGGTCGGACCAATAACATCACTCCGTCCTTGTAGAGAGTTGCGTAGACGTACCCTTGCAGTTGAATATCGCGTGCAGAGGCAGTTTAAAAGACAACCGCTAATTCCGGCCCTTGGGTTGAGCTCGGTCTATCGGTCATAGCCAGACTATACATTTTAGTTTTATTGTGTGGCTTGTCAGGCTTGGGCAAAGGAGAGAAATAATCACATGAACAGAGGAGACGCCACTGGCCTCAGAGAGTCGGCAGCATTTCCTATGAACTGAAGAGTTTCGTTCTAAAACGCGATATCTATCATTTTAATCAATTTTAAGAAAATGTTGTTGTTTTTTCTTTTCACATATTGTTTTTCAGGTATATAGGCGAACCCACAGTTGTTGTTTTTAAAAAAAATATATATATATATATATATATATATATTCAAAAATATTTTGGAAGTAAACTCTTTTGTGCAAACTCAAGAGGGACTGAAAGTGACGGCGAGTACAGAAAAACCGAGTGAGCGAATGAGTATCATTCTCCCCAAGCATGTGGCTGTGTGTAAGGTGAAGGGCCTAATGTCCCATGATCCTGTGGGTTTTGTAAATGCATGTGTGGGTATTAGAGCTACACCACGTCCCCATTCATCATCCTGTCGCCTGAGACGCCACAGCATATGGGAGGAGTCAGAGAGCAGAGAGGCCACCAGACCTCCACAGCTCCCAGCTCTATACAAACACACACAAACATACACACACACAAACACTCGCACACGCACACACACACACACACACGCATGATTATGTGCAGGCATTACTATCATGGATATATACTTATATATACTCTCTCTATCTCTACCTCTCTTTCTCTGTCACACACACACATTACTGATTGATGCTTCAATCTTGTTTTCTTTTTTTTCATTTTGGGGCTGAGTTAGTGAGTACTGAATGCTTGTAATTCAACAATCTTATTATAAAGTTTCATGTTATATAATATTATTTTGCATTACATCTTCAGATATGCTATTGCAGATATTGTACATCACTGCTCAGAAACCCGTCCAGTCATTTTTGTCCGAGGTCTTTCTGATTTGGCACATCTGATATGAAAACGAAAGAGTCAGAAAGAAAATGAAATGAAAAAATAGCAGAAATAAAACCGTTGGTCCGTAGCAGGATTGAGCTCCAGAACAACGGTAGGGGAGAAGAAGTGAAGCCAATCCTGGAAAAGGCTTACAGGAGTATCACAACAGAGAGCAAAGGGGAGCAGACAGGCGGATGGATTCAGATCTTAAAAAAAAAAAAAAACAGAAAGAAAGGAAAAAACTAACTAGAAGGGGGAATGAGTACAGACCAAGAGTCTGGTCAGGGGTATGGCACAGAATATATGTGTGTGTGTGTGTGTGTGTGTGTGTGTGGTGTGTGTGTGGTGTGTGTGTGTGTGTGTGTAACGCAGTAGTGGAGGGTGGTGTTGCTGGCATACCCCGAGGAATAGGCTGGTACATGGGGTTTAGTCAGAGGAAGAGAGAGGATCGGTACATGTGACAAGAGCCAATGGAGCGAAACATGTCCATTGCACACTGAGAGGGTGGTGTGACAGGCACCATGGGGCTGACCACCTGTGTGTGTGTGTGTGTGTGTGTGTGTGTGTGTGTGTGTGTGTGTGTGTGCGTGTGTGTGTGTGGGTATTTCTTTATTTGTGTATGCATGTATGTGTATTTGTTTGTCTGGATCTGTGTCTCTGTTTCTGTGTGTAGGCTGCATGTGTCACTTTGTGTACTTTTTAGAGATATATTCACAGACAAGTGGTCTCCAGATGGACTTCCTCAGAAAAAAAAGTCCACATGGCCGGCAATCTTAACTGTTCATTTGCTGTCCGCCCTTGTCAGACGGCACTGACCATTACTAAAAGCCGTGCCAAACACACAAAAAATGTTCTGTTTGTTATTCTACTCGTAAAATAGTATTTTTTTAACTGGCTTCAACGCAGAATAGGAAATGGCCAGGGCCAAAAATGCAATTTGGTACAAAGTCTGTTTTTTGGGTTTTCCAGTATGTACTGTATGTCTGTTAGTTAGTTAATTAATTCATTCATTAATTATTAAAATAATACATTTTGTTTGGTTCAGTAAATTGAGCACACTACATTAAGTAAAAATGTGCACAGATCCTCCTAATGCCCCCAAATTTTGCCATGACAGCTCCAGAGCTCCGTAAATGTCATGAACGAAAAGAACAATACATTTTGGAACAACACAAACCAAATAGTGAACCATCAGCTAACATTGAAGAGGTTGCAGGAGAAAGGAAACTGAAAGTAAGTTTCCGTGCCCCATTCAGTTAGCATTAGCTGCTAGCTCACTATTCAGTCTACACTGCACCAAATTTCACTGTTCTTTCCCACACTGACTGCACTCGGTGACCTCAGACAACAGCTATGAGTTGAAATGCTCCAGGTTTTTTTCTTTAACCACGGCATCTCAGGCAGTCTGCCAGCTGCTATGAAGCTGGTTTCATTACAGACTGTCCACCATTAGCCCCCCCCCCCCCCCCACCCAGCCATCCCCTGTCCCTATCAACACCCCCCAGCCCCACCCATTGTAGTGGATGGAGCCTGTTTAGGGCTGAGTCCAGGCATTAAATTTGGCATGTCAAATGCCATCTCCTGCCCGTAAATCCAACAAGGCTTTCTCAGTGTATGTGTGTATGTGTGTGTGTGTGTGTGTGTGTGTGTGTGTGTGTGTGTGTGTGTGTGTGAGAAAGGGCAGATGAGGGGTGTGTGTGTTTGTCAGGGGGAGGGGGGGGTGTCTACAGATAATTTGTGGCCAAAGGGGGGGGCATTTTTTCCTGGCCGGGCCATAAAACACACCGAGTGGCGAGCTTGGCACTGTAATCCACGCCGCCTCTTTCTCAGGCTGGGGGTGTTGACATCCCATTCGATCACGGGGTAAACTATTACAAAGCAAAGCGCCGCCATTCATTTACCCTGGCTTCTTCCTCAGGAAAGAAAGGAAGGATGATGGAGGAGAGAGAGAGAAAGAAACAGAGGGAGCAAGGAAAAATGCTAGAATGGAGGGATTAGAAAGACTAATGTCCCACTTTCTCACTTGTTCTCTCTCCCTCTCTTTCTTTCTCTCTCTCTCTCTCTCTCTCTCTCTCTCCCTCTCCCTCTCTCACATTCATCCTTTCTTTCACTCTCCCTTACTCTTTGACATCATTGCCCCCACAGCTGAAGAGCTTGGGTGGAGCTGCATGGTTCTCTCTCAGTGAGTGTGTGTGTGTGTGTGAGTGTGTGTGTGTGTGTGAGAGAGAGAAAGAGTCAGAGCAGGAAAGAAAGGGTAATTGATACAAAGATGGATATGAGTGTGTGGGTGTGGGTGGGTACGTGTTGTAGATGTGGATGTTTGTGACTATGTGGGAATATATGGTATGCATTTGTCATTGTTGAGAAGCAACAGGGCAAACAAGTATGAGCATGTGAACCCTAAACTTGAATAGGTAGTGTGTGTGTGTGTGTGTGTGTGTGTGTGTGTGTGTGTGCGTGCTGACACGTGATTGAGTGAGGGAGCCCATGTAGACAGGGAAGTGACTCCAGCTGAGAAGAATTGTTTGCACTTATGCATGTTTCAGAGGCTCTCACAAATCTAGTTCATTTTACAAGGTGTGTGATGAGGGACAGGAGACATGCCCTCCAGCTACACAAGGACAGGAATATCCAACTTTAATCTGTGTGTGAGGGAAGATCCAGGTGGATGTGTGTGTATATGTGTGAGAGAGAGAGAGAAATGAAGAGTGTTGTATTGGCACATCAAAGTGCATCAGTGCTGACGGTGTGTGTGTGTGTATCAGTGCATGAATACGTGTGTGTGTCTGTGTGCGAACGCGCGTGGATCTGTGTCTGACTAAGACACGTGTGTCTTTGAATTAAGATGTCTCTAATTACAGTGTAATTATGTGCAATATAGTTTGTGTGTGTGTGTGTGTGTGTATGTTTGTGTGTGTGTGTGTTTACCTATGTCTATATATACATATTTGAAGGTGTCCATTTGCATGTATACATATTTGGAGGTGTCCATGTGCATTTGGAGGTGTCCATGTAGGCGAAGTCAGAGTTTGTCACTTTCTGAATCAGTGAGTTTAGACACACACACACAGACACCAAACCCTGCTGTTCGGGGACACCGGATCCTCTCTTCACTGAGCAGCCTGTTTGGTGTTGGCCACCACCAAATATCACCACACACACACACACACACACACACACACACACACACACACACACACACACAGGAGCCAAGACAGCACTTGGACCATTCAACACTGTGACTGGACTGCGGCTTCGGAAATAGGCTACCTGCATGGCCGCCAGTCTGGTCTGCGGGCGCCGTAGCCGGGAGTCTTGGATGGAAGTTGCGGGGGAGAACTTGTTAAACTGAGGGAGCTTGTGTTCACTCACATGCTGGCAGAGATTTCACAGCCGTTTGGGCCCTTGCAGGCAGAACCACGCCAGGGGGGAGTGGAGGTGCGAAAGCAAGTGTGTGTGTGTGTGTGTGTGTGTGTGTGTGTGTGTGTGTGTGTTGTGTGTGTGTGTGTGTGGTGTGTGTGTGTGTGTCATTGCGGGGGCCTGGGAGGCGAGCAGCAGACCCAGGGTGTCCCTAGTGAACCGTGGCGGCTCCGCTCCCCCACAAGTGGCAAAAGTGTAGCTCAGTGGCAGAAGTGCTGGAGTTCGAGAGCGAGGCCCACGCTCGACCAGAGGCGAGCCAAGAACCTCCCACGCCTGTTAGTTCAAGAGTAGATAGCATGACCAACACACAACCAATGGCTTACATGAGCACTTATTACCACACAAAGAATGTACCAATTATATGATATGGTGACTTTGACTTGACTTGACTTGATTTTTTTGACACAGGTCATTTTCAATACACGTACTCCTATGTTTACACGTACCTGGGATTAATGACAAGGATTATGTTCTCCTACTCCGGATTAGAAATTAATTCCATTTACATGATGCTCAAAAACAGCCAGGGAAGGCGAACAAATGCATAGGCAAACAGAGATCTGATACTCCCCATATACACATATGAGGAGGCACATATACACATATGAGGAGGCACATATACACATATGAGGAGGCACATATACACATATGAGGAGGCACATATACACATATGGGAGGCACATATACACATATGGGGAGGCACATATACACATATGGGGAGGCACATATACACATATGAGGAGGCACATATACACATATGGGGAGGCACATATACACATATGGGGAGGCACATATACACATATGAGGAGGCACATATACACATATGAGGAGGCACATATACACATATGAGGAGGCACATATACACATATGAGGAGGCACATATACACATATGAGGAGGCACATATACACATATGGGAGGCACATATACACATATGGAGCACATATACACATATGGGAGGCACATATACACATATGAGGAGGCACATATACACATATGGGGAGGCACATATACACATAGTGCCTGAAGCCAGAGTTTTCAGAGATATTCACTTTGGCTGGAGTTTTCAAAAGTAGCTGTTTTCAGTGACTGAAACCTCCTCTTAAGTATACATGATGGGTGCAACCACACAAATAAATATGTTTTTTATGAGGGCTGGGACTTTTATCATGTTAATTACAATTAATTAATTACAGAAAAAGTAACATGACAAAAAAATAATGCATTTAATCGCAATATATTTTTGCACTCCAAAATACGTGAAATGTTTCTCATTGCACAAGTTCCCAGTATACCCGTAACACTGATGCACAAGATACAACACCAACCATGGAAACCGACGAAGAGAATTTGTTGTTGAATTGAATTAAATCGAATTGAGGGTAAATTGTCTTTTTCAGAAGCGTAACACTAAAACCTGGGCCCACTTTTTCAAAACTGTTTAATTCGCATCACAGTGATCCAGATTAGGATCTGTTTTCCTGTGTGGAATCAGGATTACTTTTGAACAACTGGACCCTGATTATAGATAGCAACACACTGGATTTTCAAACCTGCATCACTTTTCTCTAGATGAAACTGGCTGCTGTATAATATTAATATACTGAGAGGTCAAACTTGATTCTTCCTTCCTTCCTGTCTTCATTTCTTTCCATCGGAGGAAAGGAAGAAGTGTGAATCACTGTGCATATATTCTTTGTTTACAGGAAGGTTTTTTTTTTTTTTTTTTTTTTTTTGAGTGTGTGGGAGCATCTGTAATCTGTGACTTACTGTGAAACCATTTCCATTTCCCCCATTAGCCTAATGTTGTCTGTCTGCCATGCATATTGCTGTAATTCACATCGCACAGCTTTTAAACATTCACAACAGTTTAAATGGTGCTTTGCTGATATACTATGGTGTCACTATGCTGAGGTGAAGACAGAATAGTGGAATTAACTCTTGACAAGAATAAGAAGCAATCTTGGCAGCTACTGTGTGTGTAGTTGTGTTTTGTGTGTGGGTAGTAAGCTCTCTCCCCCTCTTTCTCTCACACACACGCACACAAGTGCAACTTTACACTTTCCTATAGTGTGTAGATGTGTTTAAGCTGGGGGATGGGGTAGTAAGCTCTGTCCACCGTTCTCTCTCTCTCTCACACACACACACACACACACACACACACACACACGCTGCATATAATCAATTGCTACTTTGAAAACTACAAAATGCTCAAGGCAACTTAGGGGAAGGAGAGTGAACAATGTAAGATGTGTCTGCTCTCTCTACCAAAACCTTCCTTTGACAATGCGGAGTAAACTGATGTCTTTTACAGCTCCTGTGATGTCCTTAGTCGTTCCCTTACTCAGAGTCTCCTGTCCTCAGATCAGTTCCTGGAGGTGTCTTGTGTTTGTGTGTTAGCACTACAAAACAGTCCTGGAATCTCCCAGTGTTGACTGGACACATAGACACAAATAGTAGCAATACACAAAGACAAGAATAGAGCTCTCTCTCTCTCTCTCTCTCTCTCTCTCTCTCTCTCTCTCTCTCTCTCTCTCTCTCTCTCTCTCTCTCCTCTCTCTCTCTCTCTCTCTCTCTCTCTTGCTCTCTTTCTCTCTCTCTTGCTCTCTTTCTCTTTCTCTTTCTCAGTCTTATTTCCTATGGCGCTCGTTACAGTAAGACATGAAAGATCTTCAATCTCGCCCCTTTCTACCACACTCTTTTTTTCTTTCTCTCTTTCTTCTTTCTTCCTTTCTTCCTTTACAGGCACTATTTTTAAATCTGACACTTTCACACAAACAAGTTGGTGCACACACACACACACACACACACACACACACACACACACACACACAATCACACATTTGCCCTTTTCTCTGAACGGTCCTTAATTACAGCTGTTTGTTGCCGTCCATTTAGTATCTTCCACACCACACACACACACACACCACACACCACACCACACACACACACACTTGCTCACATCCAGTGGATATCTTCATACAGTGGCGGGCAGCACACTTCCTATATCCTTTTTCTCTGAACGGTCCTTAATTACAGCTGTTTGTTGCCGTCCATTTAGTATCTTCCACACGCACACACACACACACACACACACACACACACACACACACACACACACACACTTTGCTCACATCCAGTGGATATCTTCATACAGTGGCGGGCAGCACACTTCCTATATGCCTCATTAATATTGCCACTCTCCTCTCCGTTTCTCTTTTCTCCCTCTCTTCTTTTCTCCTCCTCCTTCTCTCCTTTCTCCTCTCCTCCTCTCCCTCCCCTCTCTTTTCTACCTCTTCCCTTCTCTCTCTGTCTCTCTCTGTCTCTCTGTCTCTCCTCTCTCTCCAGCTTTTCCAATGGCTGACTGGGAAAATGGCTTTTTAAAATGACCATTATGAGGCCACAAATCAGCGCACTCTCGTCCAGCCGCTCAGGGGCCCCCCGCTGGGCCCCGCCACCCTCCCATCCCTCGGACCCCGCCGCTCCCCAGAGCCCATCGGGTCAGAATCAATCAGGCGTCGGAGCGACCTCTGACATTCAATAAACATCTCTGAATATTTATATTCCTTCAGCGTGGTAGATGGTCAGAGCACAACACACACACACACACACACACACACACACACAAGCTCGTGTGTGGGACGGTTATAAAAAATACGATAGTAATTAGAGTGGCGGCGGACCACAAAGCCTATTCCAATCAGATGGAGAGGGAGCTATCAAATTAGCATGGTCATTTAGCGGCATGGGTCTTTGAGTGTGTGCGTTTGTGTGTGTGTGTGTCTGTCTGTCTACAAAATGCCACAAACTCAATCTAGTGCTAATGAAGGCTGGTCATGCTCTGGTTTAAGGTAAAAGAGGTAAAGCACACATGGGTACGTGAGTCAGCATACTATGACACACACACGCACACACACACGCACACACACACGTATGCACTTGATTAACCACTGCTACTGACGCCGGTAGGACATCAAACATGCACAAACACTCACTTTGGCACGCAGGTGGAAACACACACCACAAAAGACACTCGCTTGCATGCACATGCACACACACAAACACACACACACACACACACACACACACACACACACACACCTTCTACACACCCAGCTAAACAATACAATACACCTCAGCGTTGGATATTAAGTGCTTATCAGACAGAGATATTACTGGTCGGTGTGGCGATGAAAGAGCTTTGTGCCGAAGCTGTAGTCTGGGCTCAGCCATGTAATGGTGTTCTATTCCCATCTGAGCTTGTTCTCATTCACGTAATGGCATTCCGAGGAATTGATTCATTTAAATTCAACAGCCGATGTGGCCTGGAATTTGGCGCCGCATGTAGGTTTGTTTAGATTCATTCGTTCTTGCCACACATGCACTTAGAGAGAAGAGGGGGATATAGATGGGGAATGAGAGAAAGAGAGAGAGAGAGGAAAAAAAAGGAAAAGAGAGAAGTACAGCGGAGAGAAAGGGAGCTAAGCGTTATTCCGGCTATTTTCTCCCTGCGGAAATAAGAGTCCTGTCAGTGGCATAATGGGCAGCTTCAACACAAAGTGTGCTTTTTTCCATCCCAGTCCCCCTTCTTTCTTTGATTGATTGTTTTAATTTCAAAACTGTACTCACCTATTTGTTTGCTGCTTATTTATCTGCTTCAAAAAAGTGCCTATTGCTCACCGACAGGTCGCTCTACAATGCTACTGAACCAAAAACACAAGAAAAAAAGGAAGAGAGAGAGAGAAATGGAAAATGTGATGGAGTTGCCCAAATAGCAACACTGGAAATTTTACTTTTTCTTTTGTATCTCTCGTAGTACTCTCTCTTTCTTTCCTTCTTTCTTTCTTTCTTTCTTTCTTTTCTTTCTCTCTATAGCTTGTTTTTATATAATTTTTTTTTCTTTTTATCTTCATGCACTAAATACTAAAAGAGAGTTGCATTGTAAGTATTCTGTTGAGTGAAAATGATGCCTTCATGGGGCATCAATCAAAAGACCAATCAGCTAAATTTGGAGATATAAATGATCATGTCCAGATCTCTTCCATGTTCTTTCACAAGATACAAGCACAGATACATATGCAAATATCCAGTATGGAAGCTCCACAATCCAATGTGTTTTAAGGGGATTCCAGACAACATGTGTAGGTTCATTTACCAGCTTCGTAGTCATTCCTATGGTTAAATGGCTCATTAACGGATGAATAAAGGTTCTGTAGGCACACTCTATCACTTAATCATGCGGGTACATGCACAAAAACATGAGTTATGTTTAACGAAACCTAAACTGAATGAAACTGAAATAGCATTTATTACCTTGTCAGTCAACATAACTCCACAAAAATGATCATTACTGGTTCCTATGCTTTGGTTTGCAAACAAATCCAGAATCCAGTGAGAAAGCACAAAGCTGTTGCTATTATTTTTAACTGTAGGGGGAGCTCTGGAGGAATCACAGATTTGCCTGGTACCGCTTTAAATGATACCATTTCTGTAATCCACAAGGCCACTAGTGGGCCTCCTTTTATTCCGTCCTTGTCCCTTTCTTCATCTCTCTGACTCACTCTCCCACTCCTCTCCTGCCTTCATATCTTACACAGCTGGGAGAGGAGACAGGCCTGCACTTACTCTATTGATCCCTTAGCTGTATATTGTGACACACACACACACACACACACACACACACACACACACACACACACACACACACACACAGACAAATGTTCAATATACTGTAACCAGCCATCAGAAACTCCCCACCGCAGGGGAGAACCGTATTCCCCCAAAACCGACTGGCTGTTTCCACACACTCTCCTCATCTTTTCCCACAATGGTCCCTCTATCCTCACACTCTTCCCCTCTTTCTCCTCA
>PYXC01001716.1:470000-495000 GCA_015244755.2 Tenualosa ilisha | reverse complement strand
ATACCTTACTAATATACTGATAGAAATGGCCATGCTTTCCTCTACAACAGCACTGCATTGCTCTATGCCAGATGTTATTTGGTTAGCCACTAGCTAGTTATTTCTTTTAGCTTTTATTTTCATGATCTTTTAATAGATAATTCAGTCAGGATAATTTTAATTTTTCTTTCTCTTTGTACCTGCTCACTGTGCTCACTTTGAAAAGGTAATATTCTAATTACATGTTTTTGTTGTTGTTGTTGTTGTTCTATTGACCTTGAGCTGCAATTATTGTTCAGAGGACCCAATCTCACACTAACAATCCTGAAAGCTGACAGCCTTAGTTTTGTAAAGACCACACAGGTGGGCACAATGACCACAAAAGTGAACACAGAGATCTTGAAGATTTGTAGAAGAAACGTTTGCCCAAAAGTACAGCTTTATTATTACACATTAACAAATGCATGCAATGAATCCTTCAAGATTTAAGTACACTAAAATGTCAAATGTACAAATTAGCACATTAAAACCACACAAAAACTCTTTACTCACAAGAAAATGCAGTCAGAAATCTGACTGGTTCTCTGTGTACACAGCATACTTCCTCTGGCTGGGTAAAGACAGAAAAAGACAGAAAAAAGGCTAGATAAATAGATATGAATAGATTGTAATTGTGTGCCATTTATGGCTCTAGGTTGTAAAGCTGCTTTAGCTCGGGGTATAAGTGCTTACTGGCCTTTCAAAGCTCCTGCCAGGATCCAACAAAACATGTCATGTTTTGTATTCACATCATACCATGAGAGCATGAATACTGTCTTGGTAAAGACCAGCTTGCGTTGTGTATAGAACACGTCTTGGAGCCGAGCCCTGGCTCGTAGGATCATGTACAGTAGAATTGCTCTGTATAGACCAGCATCATAGGCTGGATAAAAACCCTGATTTACTGTAAACACATTCAGATCTGCTTTGCAGGTCTGTCTGGCCACGAAGCCATTGCAGCTCATTTCTGATTCATCACAACCACTTAGCATGGGGTTATATAGTTACATCAACCAATCACAACCAATGCAGACATCTGCACTTCCATCCATGGTTACTCACTACCTGCATAGAATCACAACATAATGCTGTTACTTACTATGCACTTGTGTTACTACTGTGGAACAGGAGCAGTACGGTTAAAAATGCACTCTCTGTCATACTGTAATAATTACAACATAGAACTCTCTCATACACTCATGCAGACAAACAGACAAACACACACACACACTCACACACTCACACACACACACACACTTGAAGTATCTGAAGACTATAAATATGTATGTATCTGTATTGTCATGCATAAATGGGGATGAACATGTAAGAGCTGCAGTTTTAAGACATGTGAAACATAGGGTAGGAGGTCCAAGAGCACTGGTTCTCAAACTGGGGTCCACAGCACGTTGCCAGGTGGTCCATGAAAAAGTCTTCTACAAAGAATAAACTTGTCCTATAGGGAGAAAAAACTAGAGATCAGTATAGAGCCCAATCACATTGTGCTCATTACTCCCACCAGCATAACATCAGTGACAAATTTATGACATCAATCTGTCATAACACTTTCCTTAGCCATTAATGTTTATGCAAGCAAAATAAATATTAGTTATTATAAGTTATGTGAAACAAACAGGATTTTTTTTAACACAGTAGGCCTAGATTTGACAAAAAAATCAATACTTTAAAAATCGATCCTGCTCTGTCAAGTTTTGCTAAATGCAATACCATGCCTTTAAAACTGTTCAGCAAAAAAAATGTTTTTAGAATAAGATTATGAGGGGTCCTTGAACAAGTTCCTGCTGCTCAAAGGCTCCCTAGCCCAATAAAGTTTGAGAACCCATGCGAGGCCTTGCGACCGACCCCTCTGATGATGGCACTTGTCAAAATGGACTCTATCCAATGCTATTAGGCTGTCCAGCCAGAACTTTTGGCAGCCACCTATGGCTTGACCAATATTTTGGAATTATTATGATGCTCAGACAAAACTATCACTTTTGGTAACTACTGACTGTACTTTTCCTGCATGACCCCTGGGAGTTGGCCATGGATCTGCCCAAGGTTTCCTCTATGAATAACTACCAAAAGAAAGTTTTTCCTTACCCCTGTTGCTCTTGTGTACTCCTTGTTAATGTCTGCGAGGCGCCACCAGACGTTTCTATTGTAAATGGCCCTGTTTAAATATCATTGAATTGAATTGAATTGAATTGAGATTCATTTTGTTTAGATGACACATGTTTCACTGTGCGGTGGTCGTGTTTTTATACCCCTGTATATCTAACAAAATGTTGTTGTCACATTACTATTTCTCTTTGATGCTGCACCACACCTCAGTATCCATAACAGAGAAAAGTCACAGACACTTCTCCCATCTGCCTCCTTGGTTGTGAACAGAAGGCCTTTGCCGCGTTACCAACTGGCAGTCCCAATGCAACTGCGTGCTCTCCCCAACAGCTAACCTGGAGCCAATAACCTTGCGTGGATAAGACCTAATGTTTATCACGCTCAGTTAAGAGCAGTGCACACTGGGCATGATGTGAAATTCGAATGGGAAAAAGTGGAAAAAGCACATGCAGAAATTTCGTCCTCAGTGTGGAAGGGCTCATATGGGCTCACATGTATCACATGTATCACATGTATCTTATATCATGCTAGAAGACTAGCCCAGTACTCTGAAATGGATGTTAGCCCCTAGAAATAGTTTGCCTGTGATATCTGCTGTGGTGCTGGACGGTGGTGTGAGGCCTGAGGCAAATCTGTTCAAACACAGCATGGTCATCATGTAAAACCCTCAACGCTTGATGTCATTTGGAGATAAAATGCCACAGTAAATCCAAACAAGATAACGAAAAGAACCGATCAATGGGAAAACACAATTAGTCGATTACTGGGAGTTTACAAAACACTGCAGCACATCGATAGTAGTCTTAAAATTGTGTAGGTGAGCGTAAACAAAGGCAATTCAAACAAAATACAAACAAAACTAAGGTAAAAAGCCATGTCACAAATTAGTTTTTTTTTTCTCCTTAGGATTATTACAGATCTCTCTCTCTGATCTCTATCTCTCTTCCCCTTCCTCTCTCTCTCTTTCTTTCAAATGAAGAGAGGAAGGCAGAACAAGTGAGAGAGAAAACGAGAGAGAAAAGGCTATCTGTGGAATCCGCCAGGTTCTTATGAGGTCATTGTGCTGACCGTAAATTATTGGAATTGACTGGTATGTCCTTGTGCTTTTATGCTCTCTTCTATGGCCTCTGTGGAGAGCCACAAATGAACAGAAGTTAGGGAAACATAAAACCATGCACATTGGCAAACACACACACACACACACACACACACACACACACACACACACACAGAGGGAGGTGGAAGCATGTCATGTTTGCTCTCTCATGCTCACACACACATCTGAATTATGTGTAGACGCATCACAATCAATGCAAACGTTCACACTCACACACTTCTTGCTCATTTAGTACACACAAAGGAGAAACCAAAAGTGATTTGCTGTCCCCAGTTTAGTTAGCGTTAGATGGTGGTTTACTATTCGGTCAGGGGTGTACCACGTCTCCTCATTCCTTATTCAACCAACATCACTTAGTAACCTCAAACAACAGGGCTGTGGGTTAAAATGGTCTGAAATGTTCCTTTTAGCAGGAATATCCAAAGGATACAGTCTCTATCCACTATGCAATAACACATGAGAGACAATAACTGTCAAAATCCCACCAAATATGTTGATGATGTTTGTGATTGTCTATTGTGGTAGGATGAATCAGGGCTGAGTGGGAGGGCAGTGGATTGCAAGACTATCAGGAGCTATTTGAGGGAGACTAGGTAAATTCCTTTTGTGCGTGTGTGTGTGTTTGTGTGTGTGTGTTTCTCCTTGTGTACATAGGTGCAAGTGTGTGTGTGCTTTTGTTTGTATGAGTTTACCTACGTGTTTGTGTGTGTATGTGTGTGATTTTTTTTGTGTGAGTATACCTGTGTGTGTGTGATTTTGTTTGTATGAGTATACCTACGTGTGTGTGTGTGTGTGTGTGTGTGTGTGTAATCATGTGCATGTTTATCCGCTCAGACTTTGTTGCCAGTGTGATCCAGTGAGCAGTGGGTGTCATGGCGCCTGACATCGCTCTGTACGTCTTCTGACGGAAGAGTCTTTTGATCTCCTCCGCAATCAGCAATTTTTTTCCTGTTGCTCCTTTCTCACACGCTGGTGCTGTGCCTTTTTATACCTGACAAATAATTGCGCCGTAATTTGTCACATCCTGTACGTCCGCTATTTCGACCTTGGCTTCTTAAGAGCGTCTGCATCTGCGTTAACTCTTTAGTTTGTCTTCTCCAGAAACTTTAGTCAGCACGAGCATGTACTGTGCCTTCAAATGTTTTTCAGGCTCATTGCGTTTAGACAGAAATCTTTAAAAAAAAAAAAAGATAGAAAAAAAATAGGTATTACATGAAGTGAAACTAAATGTCTTACACAGGAAGTCAGTCACTGTGATATTATTTTACCTGAGATCCACAACAGATTAAAAAAAAAAAAAGAAAAACATGCACGCACAGATACACATGGACACAATAAACATATCAGACACACACACACACATTCTCTCTCGCTCTCTCTCACAGCAGTCGTGTGGGGAGGGGGTGAAGAGAAGAGCAGTTCATCCTACACATGAGACAATGGGGAGCTGATCACTACAGAGCATGGTGTCAGAGGCACACCAAATCTGTATGGGACTCCATATAAAGAGAAAGAGCGACAGATCCATGAGGAGAGAGAGAGAGAGAGAGAGAAGATAAAAAATGAGTTGAAAGAGAGCATAAAAAGGCAGATTTGACATGAGTTGGAACACACATCCTTCAATCTTGCCAAGTTCGTTCATTCTACCTTTAATTGAATTCAATTCATGAAGCCCTGCATCCCTCACTCTTCTCACTCTGTCTCTCCCTGTGTTCTGTGTTCTGTGTTCTCTTCTCACTCACTCCCTGGCTCATTTAATGTGCAGCAGACAGGGACACGGGTGGCATGTTTAATTCAACACCATTGTACGGACACTGAGTCATTTTCACCCTGACCCCAAACAAACAGAAAAGAAACACACAAATAAACACACACAAACACGTATGCATGCACACACACACACACACACACACACACAGGCCCATTAGCCCTCTCCTGGACTGCTGTCATGTGCTTAAGTTGCCCTCAGACAGATTGATTAAAGTAGTTACAGGGTTGTAGTTTCAGTGCGGTGGGTGGTGTGTGTGGGGATGAGGTAACTTGCTGACCTGTTAGCAGGTACAGCGGCTGAGCTGGACTCACGTAGCAGGTTACAGGAGAAACAATTAGACCCTTTTCCAAATGCTCCATCTCTCTTAACCCACCCCCCCATCCCCACAAACACACCGATACACACACACACACACACACACACACACACACTGACTACGTTTATATGTATTTAAGTATCCTGCATATGATTGGGATATTAAGTATCCCGGCTTTGCATTTGTGCTCGGAAACACCTTTCCCGAATTCAGTATCCCAAACAAGCCCTTATCCCGGGTCCTGAGAAATCGGAATATGCTAGGTGGAGTACTCCGAAAGAAACCGTGTCACTGTAACATGCAAACACCTTATCCTGATTTCTGACAGTTGCAAAGAAAGATTCTAGAGTGCAACTTGTGAGATGGAATGCTGATAAGCACAGAAGACAATCAAGCAGCGCTCTTTAGAATCCTCGGTGAGAACACCACAAAGAACACCATATTCAGTAACCGGAATATTAATATTACTCATGTGAGCAGGGATGTTAATAACCTGATTCCTCTATATTCATGTAAACACTTCATCCCGAACGTGATCAAAACCGGGATAAGCCTCATATTTGGGATACTGAAGTGCATGTAAACACAGTCACTGTCTCTTGTTCCCGCTCCCTCCTAGCTCCCTGCCTTGCACCCATACCCAGTCAGAGTGCCCCAAAGCAGTACCCCACAGACGTGTATACAGTCATATCCTCAAGGGGAAACGGCAGACGTGTCCAGGCTTACAGACAAGACACATCCACTGCCATGCACCACTGCGCTCTCTCTCTCTCTCTCTCTCTCTCTCGCTCCGCTCTCTCTCTCTCTCTCCTCTCTCTCTCTCCTCCTCCTCTCTCGCGCGCGCGCTCTCTATTTCACTCTCTACCTCCCTCTCTCCCCATCTCTCACTCTCCCTTCTGCTCGTCACTTGCACTCTGGCTGCCCTTTCTCTCTATACCTCTCTTCTCTCTCTCTGTCCCTCTCTTTTCTCTTTCTCTCTCTATGGCTCTCTCTCTCTCTCTCTCTCTCTCTCTCTCTCTATCTCTATCTCTATCTCTCTCTTTTTTCTCTCTCTGGCATTCTCTCTCTTTCTATCCCCTCTCTCTCTCTCTCTCTCTCTCTCTCTCTCTCTCTCTCTCTCTCTCTCTCTCTCTCTCTCTCTCTGGTACTACCTGACCCTCTTTGTCTTCTCTGGTATCCTTTTATATTTGCCTCACTCAGTCACTTGCTCTCTATTTGCCTCTCCCTCTGGCCATGTATGCCTCCTCTCTCTTTCTCTCTCTCTCTCCCTCCCTCTTTCTTCTTTTCTCTATTTGCCTCTCCCTCTGGCCATATATGCCTCTTCTCTCTCTCTCTCTCTCTCTCTCTCTCTCTCTCTCTCTCTCCTTTCCTCTACCTCCCAAACTTATTGTCATGTGTGAGAGTGGAGGGTGTTGTGTTGTGTTGTGTTGTGTTGTGTTTTTTGTGCTGTGCTGTGCGGTGCGGTGGTGCGGTGCGGTGCGTGGGTGCTGTGCTGTGCTGTGCTGTGCTGTGCTGTGCTGTGTGTGCTGTGCTGTGCTGTGCTGTGCTGTGCTGTGCTGTGCTGTGCTGTGCTGTGCTGTGTTGTGCTGTGTTGTGTTGTGTTGTGCTGTGTTGTTTGGTGCTGTGCTGTGTGGTGTAGTGTGGTGCCCCTGTTGTTTTAGTTTGTAGGTGGCAGGAGGGCTGTGGCTGGCGCCAGAGCTTGGAGCCGCGGTGCAGGAGGCTGTTATCGCACTGAGTGCAGCCGCCCAAGAGGCCTCCATGACGGGTCCTGCCACGTGGAGCGAGTGCGCCCTCTACTGAACGAACAGAGGAAGAGAAGGAGGAGGAGGAGGAATAGAAAGGGTGTGACAACATGCACAAGACCACTACACAACTACATGCCCCACATCACACAACAGGTATTCACATTTACATAGACACACATAATGAAGGCGCACACACACACACACCGATACACCCACACACAGCCCAGCTCTTAATGTCAGTCTCATACGGTATGACATAACATAGTCAATTATTTTTCTTGCACGGCTTACAAATTCTAGCCTGCATTCATTCATTTAATGCACAACCACGTACAGGTGCACAGGATTTGTGCCAACTGGAAATACACACACACACACACACACACACATTCACACACTCACACACACACTCACACACACACGCACACACTAATGTACCATTCATATACTTGACGTTCCGCTCACAGAGATGTGAGGGCAAGGACACTCACTCACTCACTCACATACAGGGCAGGAGTAGCATATGGGTATGTGTCAGGCATCTGGCCCTTAGCATAGGTTGTCCTTGCTCTAAAGATTGACAGCGGGTTCCTTTGCAGTAAGCACACACACACACACACACACACACACACACACACACACACATATTATACCACTGCATGTGGTTTTCCACAAAGCCACACCATGACTGCATTCTGGTACTTTGCTTTGCTAATGTGAATTCCTTTAAGCTTTCCTCTTGCCCCATGTGTCAGGTCTTTCTTTCTTTCTTTCTTTCTTTCTTTCTTTTTCTTTCTTTCTTTCTTTCTGTCTCTCTTGCTCTCATCTCTCGCTCTCTCTTGCTCCCTTAACCGCCCCCTCTGTCTTGCGGACTGCTCTCTTCTTCCCTCCGTTTTTTCTCTCTCTCATCCTTTTTTCTCTCCACTGCATGTTCTCTACCCGCTTCATCTTACTTTATTCTGTGTATCCAAGATCCACATGTACGTGTTTCTTTCCCAGCATGCATTGCTCAGTTAGTGGCCAGGGTTATAGGCTCAGAGGAGTTAGGGCCAGGGAGACAGGGTGTCTGTGTGTGTCTGTGCGTGAGTGGTGTGTGTGTGTGTGTGTGTGTATGTGTGTGTGACAGTGACTGTGCTGGATTTAATAAGTCAAAGTTACTTCAAGGGAAGGGCCTGCATTATTCATGCGAGCACATCCTCTTCACTGGTCCCTCCAGCTGAGCTCAACTCAGCACAGCTTGCTCGAATCAAATGCCTCCGTCTTTGTTGGAGAGATCCAGTCACCTGTGTGACACGGATAGAATTGATTGAATTGATTTGATAGGGCAAGAGAGCAGGAGAAGAGAAGAAAGGAGAGGAATAGAAGAGAAGAGAAATGAGGAGAAGAGAGGAGAGGATCTGGCCAGCAAAGCTACTTGGGTGGGTCCCCCTCAAGCCCTTCAAGAAAAGTGGCACACTTAACATTTTAATTTTACAAAATAATAAAATCAGCGTCTGTCTTTTTCCTGTCCTTTTTGTGAGTTGAGCTCAAAATCATTCTCCTGTCCTGTGTTTTGTCCAGTCTCTCTCGTGTCATTTTCAACCTGCTGAGTTTTTCGTCTGACTCTCCCTCTCTCCCTCTCTCCCTCTCTCTCTCTCTCTCTCCATATCTTTGTCATGAGTTCCCCCTCTCTCCATGGTGGAGGATAGCCCTTTGTAGTGGCGCACATTTGGGGTAATCAGTCAGAAACACACCAGAGCTAGTTTTCGTCTTTAGCCAGCGGGACGCCTCTTTGATCTTGACCTTGGAAAGTTCCGGTGTCCGAGCACCCTTTCCACTGTCGCTCGTACGAGGGGGGGCGGGGCATGGCCAGTGATTCACATGGTCAGTCTTTTGAGTCTTGTTCAAGGATACAAGGAAACTTTATTCACATTCTTCTCAAGATTCTGTCCTTACTTTTACATTTTACATTTCTGCATTTAGCAGACGCTTTTATCCAAAGCGACTTACAAAAGAGGTTTCCTGGTTTACAAATCCTTAAATTTGCCCTTGAGGTAAAAAACTTCAAATCCCCCTGTAAAATTTTTTAGTTTTTATACTTAGTGCTCTTCAGTTCTGTCATCTTCATTCTTACTGTTTGTGCAACTGTTACAGCCTTATGACAACACATCATCATCATCAACAATTCAACAGTTCTAATCCAAAAGATTTGTTTTGCATTTTCACTGAAGTGTGTTGATGCCAAAACACCTTAAACCAATCATGCATCATGTGTGCTACAATTGATTTTACAAAAGCGAAAGACCTTACTTTTGCTCGCTAGATGGACTAAATGAATGATTTGCATAAGTCCAACATAACAATAATATTAGACACGGCCAACAGAGATGAGGAAAACTTCTGTGACAGAAGCTCAGTCAAGTGCAAACTTATTCCTATCTCCTCAGTACCCCCCCCATCCCTCCCGCCTGTTTCTCTCTCTCTCTCTCTTTCTCTCTCTTTCTCTCTCTCTCTCTCTCTCTCTCTCTCTCTCTCTCTCTCTCTTTCTCCCGATGCGTTGAAGGCACGTTTGAAAAGTTTGGCATAAGCGGAACTGAGCTTGTTAATCTAATCAAGTCGGCAGTCAGTCAGGGGTTTGTCACTTTTGCTTAACCCTGACCAGTGCTGCCTTTGGCAGTACTCTCCCTCTCCCTCTCTCTCTCCCTCTCTCTCTCTCTCTCTCTCTCTCTCTCCCTCTCTCTCCTTTTCTCCGTGTCACATCTTCCTCCATCCATCTACCTCCATCCATCTTCCTCCATCCATGCCTATCCTACTGTGCACAAACTCCTCCGTTAATGATGATGAGATCAAGGTAATTGCGCATGTAATGAACTCTCTCCGTGTGAGAGAAAAAAAAGATATCCACGTCTAACTGCAAATGTTATTTATGTTTGCCAAGGCCACAGCCCTCTAGTTTGAACGGGTCTGATCTCTGTGTGTGTGTGTGTGTGTGTGTGTGTGTGTGTGTGTGTATGTGTATGTGCGCAGACGTCACCTGCCAGACTGCAGCAGCCACTGGAACTGATGTGGCTGTGATCTGGCACATGGGTGGTGAATCCGAGCCAAAACCAGATGCTGTTTGAGCTACATTTAGCTGATGTCGGCAGTCTGAAAAGGGCATTAGAAGTTTAGCCCTGCACTGTGCACACTGATGTTTTTTATTTCAGGAATTTTCAGACTGGTTTCTCGTCTAGTACTTCCTACACAAGAGGCATAATGTCAATGTAAATCATTTCCTTTGTTGCTTTTCTCAGACCAGTCAGTGATTTTGGGCTTTTGGAAAGTTGCATTACCTCGCAGTCACTAACACAGTCACTATGTAGATGGAATATGAATAGTAGGCAATATGAGGTGGATCCACTTGATACTGATACTCATACTTGATTCATTGCTAATGGATAACGCTAATGAACATCAGAATTAGCCTAAGTGCTAATTCCACTGTATTAACAACCAGCACCTTACTGCACAGGATAAGACAAGACAAATGGGGATTATGATTATGGTCCTCAACCAGAACTGTTAGGCCTTTAAATCTAACTCTAGTTAGGGGCTTAATGGGGCATATTTGGATTCTCCTTACCCTTCATGCCCCATACAAATATTGCAAGGCTCTGTATTCAGATGGACTGGATGCAGTGCGGCAAACTTGTGGCTGCCCATGTCTCTCTCTGTCTGTCTCTCTCTCTCTCTTTCTCTTTCTCGCTCTCTCTCTCTCCCTCGGCTTGGCAGTCGGTCAGGTGGCTGTCTGCGAGGCTTTGCCAAAGCCTGTCTGGGGGAACTGGGTCCCTAATGGTGCTTGGCAGTTCTGGGCTGTTTGCTAACAAAGGCATGGAGCCAGAGTGGTTCATAATGAAAAGTACTGTCCGAGGTCAAGGGTATGGCACCCCCAAGACTCCCCTTTGTCATGGGAATGGGACAATCCGTCTGTTCTCTCTGCAAGCTGTGTGTGTGTGTTTGTGTGTGAGAACAGTTAGCTTTAGCGATGACTGAGGGATCTTTCTAGTGGACTGGTGTTGAGTGTAAGACAGTGTGAATGTGTGAGTGTGTGTGCGTGTGTGTGTGTCTGCCTGCCTTCCTGCCTTCTGCTTCCAACTTTTCACGGTCCATCTAAAACACTCTCCTGCCCACAAAGCCTGTAAGAGGACCTCAGTTCATCGTTGTCAAGCTTAGTCATCAACACACACACACACACACACACACACACTCTCACACTCGTACTCACACTCACACTCACACACACACACACACACACTCACACTCACAAAAACACTCAACCCAGAACCCAGGAGAATAGATGTCGGATATACAGAAGATGCCCGCATAGCTGTTCCTATGGCAAACACACCTCTGATATACTACTGCCACCTGGTGGGCAGTAGCAGAATTGCACGGTGCTGCTGGGGGTGACCCAGCATGAAAAGGCAGGCAAGTGGTCAGAGCATTTCATGATCATAACTCATCCTCACATCACACATGTACATTCTTACATTATAGAATACGTGAGTCTGGGGTAGAGGAAAAGAAAGACAGGCAGAGAGAGAAACAAAGAAAGAGAGAGAAAGAGATGGAGGGAGAGGGAATCTTTCACCACCACTGAAAATACACATTCATCACATGCGCACTTGCCCACATGCCTCTCCCTCTCACTCTGTGTGTGTGTGCAAGTGAACGTGCGTGTGTGTGTGCATGTGTGTGTGAAAGTGATGAGCCATCAGTGGGGTTTTCTCAAATTCACTTTATATTGGTAAAGCAATCATGCATGCTAGCCTCCCTGAATCACACTTCCAAGATAAATGGCGTGTCACTTCTCTTTCTCTGAGGCTCTCTATCTCCCCCTCTCCTTTGGGCCTACATATGACCCTCTACACTGAATACTGATGCAGTCAAGAGACTCTCACCTCTATACACACCTGTCCTTACCGACATCCCATAATTGTGTACATTTAAGTGGACATCAGGCAAATCTAGGATTTTTTTTTAAGCTATGCAGCTCCCCTACAGTTGTCGATTGTTATTTAGTTATTTATTATTATTTATATTATATTATTATATATTAATATTATTTATATATTATTATTTTTATATATTATTATTATTTTATTTATTTTTTTTTTCAACTTATGCCAACATCCTAAATTCTGTCTAATGCATGTGGATTTGTTTGCAAATCGATAAACTAGGAGCCAGTGATGGCACTCTCCTCTATTGTACTATTTTAGCAATCTGAATGTGCTGCGCAGTTGATTGACATTGATTATTTTCGTTTGACATTATTTTTGTGTGTTGCTGTGGGTGGTGATCCCGTGCAGGCTAATGAGGGTCAACTCGATGGGTCTCTACATGCTGCACCTGTTGGGCTGAAACTAGAGAGCCATGACTAACATAATGTGTGCCTATGTGTATGTATGTTGGTGTTATAAGATGTCACCCTAATTTACTTTTTGATGAATGAAGTATCTATCGATCTATTTATCTATCTATGTATCTATCGATCGATCTATCTATCTATCGTATGAGTTGGGTTTGTGTATGAGTGTACAGATATATTTGTGTGGAGGGCTGTCTATCTATCTAATCTATCTGTCTGTCTGTCTCTCTCTGTCTATCTACTGTATGTGTTGGGTTTGTGTGTGTGTACAGGTATATTTGTGTAGAAGGCTAAAGAAACAAGCAGCAGAAGGTGCTTAATGCAGAACTTGCGAAGCAAGTCTCAGAGGACGTAGTTAAGCTGTTCATTGACATTTCAGAAGTTAAATGTTATGCTCTTCAGCACCGAGGGGCCTTCCTTCAGTCCTACATGGTTCTAGGTGAGGTTATGATTAATTTCTGGCATTTATGAAATGCTGTCAAATTTATGCTATTTTCTCATTTCTCAACATGGGCAACTCCACGGAAAATTAACTTTGTCACGTCCATAACGCCAACAAAATGCTATGGTATTCTGTGATGTGAATGATGACATGAAATTTGAGCATTTGCTATTTTTGGCTGTAGAACTTACATGAAAACGACAATAACAAAACATTTCATGCAATCATTCACAACATACAAATACCATGCCATGGAATTATCCATGTAAAGAGAAATATAAAGACTGGGACTATTTCGACAGTTGGGAGTTTTCTTGATTGGTGAGCAGTGAGTTAACAAGGTCAACTTGAGCAACTGGCAATATTTAGTTATCACTCTTGTAGTTAGTGTTGTACTGCACTTTTCTCAAGCACAGCTCACCTAAATATAGGTAAGGGACAATGAATGACACAGCATTCGTATCAGATATTAATGCACGATTGAAGTGGTAATAAGGCTACACAACAAAGTTGAGTGGTTTAATGGTTCATTAACACCGCCTCGGATGACTAGCACACTATACATGATACAAGCGTCCGGAATGATGCTATACCTTGCAGAGTCAGGGACCCAGTCATCACAAAGACACATGAAAGATATTTCATTTATTAATCATTCTTTCTACAGTATACAAATATTCACACACCAAATACTCCAAAGGAAGATTCCTAACATCTCACCAACATTCACAAGGTTTCACCCTCACGACCGCTGGACACCTTTATTCCATTTTTTCATGAATTGGATTTATTTTTTTAACTTATTAACAAATGTTAAATCACAAGTACAGTCCCAGTGTAGTCCCAGCACTGCAATAGGAGGTGAACACAGCACTGGTGAGGTCACAGCTCTGGTTGTCTCTTACATTGGCCTTTACACTCACACCCACACAACACTCTCACATAGTTTAAAGGGGAAATCAAGTGAGAATCATTAGCTCAGTTGTTCAAGGTCACTAAAAAGGGTTGTCTGTAGGAAAAGGAACCAGAAAATTTTATACGACCGAACAATGAACCGATAACTAATGTTAGTAATAACTGAATGGGGCATAGCAAAATGAAACTGAAAGTAAGTTACTGTGTAAAAGTTAGTTACCCCATTCACTTAGATGCCGGTTCACTATTTAGTTTATGTCGTATCGAATTTTCTCATTCTTTTTCTTACTGATAGCACTTAGTGACCTCTTACATCAGGGCAATGGATTGGTTCACACCGGATTTCTCCTTTAAATAACACGGCGACATGGCAGGCCACCCAAGGTGTTAGTCTAGTGCATGATTGTGCATGTGTCTTTCTCAGAAACCAGGGGTGAGAAGGGCTGGAGGCTGGGGGGGGGTATATTCAGTCACAGTGAGGGTGGAGTACCCTTCTGAGTCCAAGCCCATGGGTACGAGGAGGAGCTGAGAGTGGTGAGCCATTGTGAGCAAGATTGAGGACGGTGTGTGTGTGTGTGTGTAGTCTTGGGGGGTAAATGTGTGGTGAGATGGGTAGATTTTTGTAACAAAGCTGCATATTCTTTCAAGCGGTCTTATTTTCTTTTTTTAAAAAAAGCATAGTCTGTCCCCCTGTCTCCGTGTTCTTTCATTTCACAGCTACTGGTTTAAAAATTGCGTTTCTATGTAGTCTTTTTTAACAAAACAAAACAAAAAAACCCTATTCACTTTAAATATCATGTAAAAACAAAGTATACACAAAAACAGAGAAATGAAGGAGTACACACACACAGTGAAGCGCACCGAATGCACAATTCAGCCAGCAGCTAGCACCTCAAGTCATTGGGTTTTGTCTTGTTGGATAACACACCACTACTCGTTGGTTTCTCTCAACACACAACAAATCGCTAATTGCTTGTGTCATCTTCAACTAAGCACCAATAAGGGGTTGGATGCCCGCTCTCTCTCTCTCTCTCTCTCTCTGCATGTCACAAATTGCTACATGTCCCTTCTTCAATGAAGTAACATTACCTATTTTTTTTATTTTGTCGTCTCACTGTGTGATGCTAAAAGTTAGCTATTTTAGCAATTAGCTTAAAAACGCTAATTATTTCACACCATGGAGCAACATTATGTGACTGCTATAGACACAGCAATATGCCCTGCCCCAAGAGAGCTTTTTGTTAACCATGCCATCCAACCATACAAGGCAATGATGCTTTATCTTCCTTATCTGGTGCTAACAAACATCCTTCTGCCTCTCTGATAATCACTTTTTCTTCAGTTCTCAACAGATTTTCAACGGTGCGGTTTTTTCACCGCAAGCTCTCTCCCTACCGAGGGAGAGCAGTAGTGCAACAAACTTTAGCAGGTTTTTGTTTTAACTCAAAAGAAAAATCAAATAAAAAGGAAATTCATCAAGTACATCAGCTCATTGGCCTTGGTAAACAACATCTGACTTAAAGCTGAACGCCCCGTTTCAACTTTTACCCCTGATACTCAAGTGGGTTTGAAGTGGGTGCAAAGCCAAGAGGACAATCGAGGTGTTTGTTTGTTTGTTTATTTTATTTTACAATCGAGGTGTTTGTTTGTTTGTTTATTTTATTTTATTTTTTGACCCCCTTGACTTTTGACCCCTTTGACCATACTTGACCTTTTGAGGCTACGAGTGACCTTTGTGAAAAGAGAGAAAAGAAAGGAAGGTAGCAGGGAGAAAGAAACGAAACATGAAGTGTCGTACAAAGGCTGCCGACCCAGGACTCCCTGGAGCGGAGCTACATTCTGACTTAGAAAAATAAAAGAAACTAAATAAAAATAAAGAACTATGACCAAAAAAAGTTTTGGTTTCTGTCAATAGTCCATGTTTTTTAAGGCTACACAACTTTCTCCTTTAATCATCTCTCTCTTTTCTCTCTCTTGTATTTACTCCTCACTCATTTTGTTATAAATTCCACTTTTTTTTTTCCTTTTTTTATCGCTTAACTTTATTGATTTCGATTCATCATAGCTATAATATGATATAGATTTCTATATATAGATATATATATATATATATATATATATTACTTTTTCTTTTTGAACAAGCTCTTGATCTTGGAGCGTTTCTTTTCTCCATTGTCGCAGGAGTCCTGTGAGGAGGAACTGTGGAGCAGCTTCGTCTCCTTGGGGCTCTTGGCCTCGGAGTCCAGGGAGCAGACGGACGGGTGGCGTGTGTCCGAGACGGCGGCGGCTGCCGCCACCACCGCTGCGGCGGGCAACTGGCCGAGGCTGTAGGACTTCTCCAGGATCCCGTTGTGGAGCTTGACGCTGCCGGGGTGGAAGGTCAGGCTCTGTGACTCTGGGATGGTGGTGCGTGTCAGGTCAGGCGAGCCCTTGTGGCCGTGGGGGTGGTGTTGGTGGTGGGGAGGTGGGGTGTGGCCGTGGGCTGGACTAGGGACTGGCGGAGCCGGTGGAGGAGGGGGGGAAGGGGAGGGAGCTGGGGGGAGAGACGAGGAGGTGGTGATGGAGGATGAGGAGAGCTGGTGGTGGTGCTGCTGCTGCACCTCCTGGCAGAGTAAGATCAGCTCCTCACGTGAGATCTTCCGCTGCGGGGTGTCCTGGCCCGAACTGCAGGGGCCAGTGTAGTGCTTCCTGCCCTGGGAGGAGCTGAGAGAGTCTGTGTCTGAACAGGTGTCCTGACTGTCCCTGGAGAGAGAAAGAGAGAGAGAAAGATTTATGTAACCAAATTAAAAAACTAATTTGTCACCAGCAATAAGTACAATGTGTAAAGCAATGTTTGGTCCACTATGCTACAGATGTAAAGGCATTTGCGAAATGAAATATGTTCATCTGTTTGGATCCATCAAATACAGAAACTTCATTCACTGAAACTGTACAGAGGTGAAAACTGCAGAAAAATGACACTTTTACAGATACAATTTTCAATTTAAGGTACTAATTTTGTTAACTGAAAAAAATAAATCACTCGAAGTGTAGAACTGTGCAAAGGCCATATTTTAGTTTAGTTTTGTTTCTAATTTAGTTTACCTGTTTACCTCTTGCAGGGACCATGTACCAAACGCACTTGGACACTTGGACCAAGAGAGGATGCTTAGTTACCCATTTAAGAATTAGCTAATTGCCATCTGCAGTCGCAATGATGAATGAGTACGAAGTCACTCACCCTTTCCTTTCCACGCTGAAGAAGATGTGCTCGTCCTCAATGGCCGAGGTGTAGGGGTGCAGCGGGGCAGTGCTACCCATGGGCAGCAGGTCGGGGTCGGCCGATATGAGTGAGGGCTGCTGGGAGCTCAGCAGGCTCCGACGCGAGCGACACACACTGCTGCTGCGCGTCAATGACGGCCGCATCATTTGGGCTACGGACAGAACACACACACACACGTATTCATATTAACGTACAGTACTGCTTTTTTGGGGGGGGCGGAGGGGGGGGGGGTCTGGCTGTCCTGGTGGGTAGGTACTTTCTGAGAACTTTAAAACTCATGGTTCTACCCTCAATCTCCTTTAGCTGACTGGATACTTAAAAATAATCGTCATGGACACCAAAGCCTTTGGAGAGTTCCCTGACTTACTGTAGCGAAATACAATACTGAGCAGGGCCACTACTGCAGCGAAGGTGCAAATAAAAAGGTGTTCACTCTTGCAGGTGGACAGGAACAAGGAAACAAAACAGTATCTTGTATGGAGCTAGGCCTGGGCTCTCAGTCCCAAAGTCACAAGATTATTTCACCTGCTTGTGTTTCTTTTTTCTCCAGGCCTTGAGATGTAACTAACCCAGAGTGGCTCGTTGTCTAGGAGATACTGCACATTTATGGTATGGATTACGCATGATGCAACATGACTGATACATGGGAATGGGAGGATTATTAGAGCTGAACTAAAAAGAGCCAGATTGGACAAACTAAACACATTGGTCTGTGCACAGATACAGATACAGATACATGCACATTCACACGCACACGCACACACACACACACACACACACACACACACACGAACAAACAGGACATACACTACAGAAACAGAAACTACAGAATACACACAAGCACAGACAGCATACACACACGTAGTCTGCACACAACACACTCACACACACTCACACACACCACACACACACACACCACACACACACACACACACACACACACACACACACACACACACACAGACACACTCACATGGCATGGACTCACGGTTGAATTGGGTGACAATAGGTGGCATGTCCTCATCGAGGTCATCAACGCCACCAGCAATGGGGTAAGGCGGCATGGAGACGCGTGGCATGACCACCCAGCTGTGGTCGGAGTAGAGCGAGGCAGTCAGGCTGGGCAGGCCGGAGTTGTGCACCACGGGGAACCCACACAGTTTCTCAATCTGCTGCCAGCGGTGCAGCCTCTCCCGCAAACACGCCGTCACCTCCAACAGGGACTTCCTGTGTAGCAACGACAGAGGTGGAGAGATGGATGAAGGTGGGTGTGTGTGTGTGTGTGTGCGTGCGTGTACGTGTGTGTGCTTGTCGGTCATGCTTAAACAGGCCTTCTCATGATTGGGCAGTGTGACTGTGCGTGTGTCTGTCTGTTGGGATCTCCGTGTGTCTGTGTGTGTGTGTGTGTGTGTGTGTTGTGTGTGTGTGTGTGGTTCTGGATCTGTGTGTATGTGTGTCTGCTTACTTGGCCTCCAGGATCTTGTGGTCCGCCTCATCCAGGGACGAACTGTGGGCCACATGTAGAGTTCCAAACACAGAACTCCCCTTCTTCTTAATCTTCTCCGCCTGATGCGCAGGCACACACACACACACACACACACACACCACACACACCACACACACACACACACACCACACACACACACACACACACACACAGAGGGAGGGAGATTCACAGTTAGCAGGCTGCCTTTAACACTTTAACAATCCCCCTCCCAAGCAGAGGATCTTAAAAAGATCAGTTGCCTACCCCCTGTCTAACCCCTACGGATCACCCCACTGGCATCTAGAACTGTATCCAACAAGGCTGTTGTAGGTCTCCCTACACGCCCAGGTTGGGGAGTCAGGGTTGGGTAGGGTTGGTGGATAATAAAGAAGGCTGACCCTAGGACAGACATTTTCATTCAAAGTGAAATGGACCCAAGCGCATTGAAAGTTAAAGCCTGCATTCTTTCTCCCTCTGTGGTCTTTTACTTCTTGCCACCGCTCAGCGGTTAATTGCTTTGTGAAATTGCCTGATGACTCTTTCTCAGTGGAGGAAGTAAAACAAGTTAGAGGAAGAAGAGAGAGAGAGAGAGACAGAGAGAGAGAGAAAGGGAGGGAGAGAGTGAGAGAAGAGGGAAAAACAAACAATGTAATTAAAAAGTAATTTCACTGCATCATTAAAAAAACAATTTGGAAATGGGGAGAAAAATGTTTAATTTAGCTCTGGTGAGTGTGTAAGAGTGTGTGTGTGTGTGTGTGTGTGTGAATGAGAGAGAATGCTAATTGTGTTCACGGAACAATTCTACTTTTAAACAAAGATAATTTATTCAGTCTACCTAAAGAGAAAACATGACTCATCTAGGAGTTGTTTTTACTAAACCCCTGCCTACCCTGTCTATCGCTTGCTGCACTTTGCCTGCCCAGTCTGAAAACTGCTGAGCAAGTTCGGTGGCCTTTCATAGTGTAACTGCGCGTCCTAACTGCAAACGTCGAGAGTAAATGTTTGGGACAAAATCCATTTGATTACATTGTTTTCAATTTCAATAGTCTAACTCATCGGTTCCCAAACCAGGGTCTGGGGATACACACCTCACACTTTCCTTAGGCATTAACGTTAACTGCAAGCAAAATGAATATTAGCTATTATTAGTTATGTGAAACGAACAGGATTATTTTTAACACAGTTGACCTAGATTTGACAAAAAAAAGCAATACTGTTAAAACTGCTCCTGCACCGTCAGGTTTTGCCAAATGCAATAACATGCCTTTGAAACTGTTGTGGTATTAGCAAAATATGTTTTTAGCATAGGAGTTCAAAAGCATCTGAAAGAACAAATGGCTATAATCTTATTTGGTTACATTTTTGTTGCGATTATGAGAGGTCCTTGAACAAATTTCTGCTGCACAAGGGGTCCCTGGCCCAATAAAGTTTGTAAAACCCCTGTCCTAACTAAACTAAATGCAAAGCAGTGCCGCGTGATGCAATGTGGCATTTTGGCAGAAGTGTCATTGTTTGCCCCACTTCTATTTATGTCCCTCACGTCACATTGCTAAGATAGTTTGAATAGGGAATCTGTATGAATATGCCATTTGACCATGCCCAATGTAGATGGGCGTGGCGACTGACAATCGGGTGACCCGGGTTTGATTCCCGAACACCAAGTTGCGTCTGAGTCTGTGACGCTTTGGATAAAAGTGTTAAATAAAATGCTAAATACATTTTATGCATTTAGCAGATGCATTTATCCAAAGCAATTTACAAAAGAGGTTAACACAATGACAGAAGCTAACAAAGGTGCATATTGCTAACATAAAAATTGCAGTATTTTAAGTTGAAAGTGCAATAGTGTAATAAAAGTGCAGTATAAAAGAGAGATCAGGTATAAGAGGTTAAGTGCATTCTCAGAATGGGTCTTCAAGAGTTTCTCGAGTTGAATCGACCTAATGTAGATGGGTATGGTCGACTGACAATCGGGTGACCCGGGTTTGATTCCCAAACCGTCTTAGTCTGTGTCGCTTTGGATATATACTTTTACTTTACTTAGGACAGAAAATATTCAGTGCTTCATGACAACCTGACGCCCGCTTGCTTCGATGGGAGTGAGTAATACTGCTAGATAAGTCAACGCTCGACCTCTAACGCGCTTAAAGCTGTCATCCCACAGCTGTGCTGACACAAGCACTTACAAGCTCTTACACTTGTCTTCATGGAAAAATACTAGATAATTCCTCTGGAGGAAATCTATGGGGTCTTTGTTTAGTTTGTTTTCCTATTCTCCCTCTGGTGTAATTACCAAGAAGGGCATTAACAAACACATTTCTACTGTAGCCATATGTCAGCACAGACACTGACTTTAGTTCCAAAGGGACTAATTCAATGGCCCTCATTCATCAAATGCATTTATGACATAAAACAGGCATAACATGGACTTACATTCATTGCCATGCAGAGCTAGGCATTTATCAAACTGAAAGTGAGCAATGGCTGTGCTCAGGTCTCGGCCATTAGTGCAGTCTCATGTAGTGTACATATGTTTTCAGTTCATGGTCTAAGTGACACAGCACAGTCCTTATGGCTGAGAATTGGAAAGTTTATGGACCAGTACACAATACCCAGTGCCTACCTTATGGGGCATGGGTATGGCTGAGTCACCAAAACATTATTATTGGCCTTACTTACAATATTATTAAATTATTATATAATTAATTTAATTTAAATTATATAAGAAAATGTATATAAGAATTGTAAAGTATGATGTAAATCATTTATTGAGTAGTATATTAGATTTCTTTTCTCTGAATATGACAAGCCTTTTTGTAAATTATGAAAAGACTGTATACTATTATTAGATGTTAATATCGTAACATTATTAGTAATACTTTTGCCTGTACTTCTATTCATACTTATAGGCTTATAGGCTAATTACATATATTTTTTATATACATAAAACATTTACCACCGGGTCCAAAGGTGTAGTGTGGTTTGTAAGGAAAACATTTGCAATAGTAGAGCTGAATATTGTGTGTGGCATAAAGTCTACATTTTCAATTCTCTACTTTCTCGCCATTCTTTGATGCTGACTTTCAAAACTAATTGGCTCAGCTGGAGGTGCAATGTTAGTGTGGCTATCTCAGCTGTTCTCGGTTGTTCATTCTCACCTGTCTTAGTCTGACATCCACACACAGTTGTCACGAAACACTGAATGTTCTCTGACGGTCCACAGTGGATCTATTAAATTTGCAGTTCTATTCTGACTCTTCAGATCTATGCAATCAAAGTAACAATGAAAGCGACAGGAGAGAGAGAGAGAGAGAAAAAAAACAGAACCGGGGCAAGCAAAAGTTCTCTAAAAACATTATGCCACATCACGTCCGGGCGACATTCGACATTCCCATTGAAAACGAAGGAATTCGTAAAGTAAAACAAAATGTTTGTTGTTGGCACTCACTCATGTTTCATGCAGTTAGGACACAGTGTTATACACAAACTGGTGTATGAACACTTTGTGAATCACATGTGAGCCTTGTTATTAGTACATTAGAACAAATTTGTTCTCGTTTCATGAGTTTGTTTGATAAACGAGGGCCAGTGTGTGTGTTAAAGGAGAAATCCGGTGTGAATCAATGTGGGGTCACTGAGTAGTGTCTGTAGGAAAAAAAAAAAGAGTAAATTTGATACAATATAGATAGCAGCGAACACTAACTAAATGGGGCACAGAGACCCACTTCCCATTCAGTTAGTGTTAGCTGCCATTTGCTGTGTCAAGTTTACTCAATCTTTTTCCTACAGACAGCACTCAGTGACCTCTTAACAACAGGATTGTGGATTGAATCACATCAGAATTCTCCTGCCGAGGTAATGTGTGCTGTGTTTAACGGAGGTGTTCCTAGCGAGTCGTACCTCTTCCTTGGCTACATCCAACTGGAGCCCGGCGCTCTGCTTCTTGATGTTGTAGTACTGGACCTCCACCTCATGGGTGAGCTGCAGCCACATCTGAAGGGCCTCAGGCACAGACCACTCTGAGTGGAGCTCCTTCTCTGCCCGCTTCAGGGCCATGCGCACCTGCTCTCGAAGGGGCAGGGACACACACACACACACACACACACACAAAACACCACATACAGACAAAGTGCGCACACACACACACACACACACACACATCCCGGAAAAAAAAACACCACATACAAAGTGCACACACACCACACACACACACACACACCAAATACAGACATAGCCCACAGACAGCACGTACATACACACACACACACACACACACACGCAAAAGTGTGGTTTTTATACTGTAGGCTTGCACAGTTTAAAAACACATCACAAACCCACATAATAGTTGCTCTGAGTGAATCTGTTCTGAATCTGTGTAATTTCCAGAACCAGGTCATTTTATACCTCCAGCTGAGTTTTTGGATTGAAAATCTCAGGACATCAATGTCTTGTACAGTTTGAATGCATTTTCCTCTGCAGCTATTACAAACAACAGCCACTAGAGGTTGCTATTAGCACTGGAATCCCTCTCTCCCCCCCCACACACATAAATGCACATATATATATATACACACACACACTTCTGAGATCATACAATAAAAGTAGTATGTATTCTGCACAAAAAAGAGTTTAGTGACCTACAGCACTTATAACATAGCCTGGTGGGAAAGGCTCTTTTACTTCACTTCATTTTGTGAGAAAGAACCTGGCTTCCTGGTGGGTAGATACTCTCTAAGAACTTTCAAACTATTGGTTCTGCGTTCGGTATCTGTTAGCTGATTGGATAATAAACAGAAGCCTTAGGAAAGTACCCAGACATAGTGCTGCAGTGGAAATTGAAACTAGCCTGACTTAGGACCCATGACATCTTTCTGTTTTTATTTAGCTTTAGAGCAACCACATTTTCCCTTACAAAATAAGATACATACTTCTACCCCGACCCCAGACAGTGCAACAAAAGAAAAACAAAACATAAACAAACAATGCCTAGCAACCTCTGGTCTGTGTGTAAACAAACAGTGTGGAGACAATGTTGGTGTTGTGTGCTCAGCATTGGCCAAACACACACCAGACAGAGTGGATTTTGTTTCAGTGTGTGTGTGTCTCCTGATATTTAGAGGACACACTGTAGGCTATCTAATGTCTGACCCAGAAACATCCGCAAGCCCACTCCTGAGCTGGGCTACCAGTGAACCCACCCAGTGCTTCATCTCCACCTCTCGCATTCACACACACACACTATATGGACAGTGTGCGTGTGTGTGTGTGAGTGTGTATATATACCTGCACAAGCTCCTCTTCGGCATACTTGAGTCGGCTGAGCTCACTCTCGGCTCCCTCACGGAGCTCCCGCAGGCGGTGGGCCTCCCGCTTGGCTCCGCAGATCTCATCACGCATCTTCTGCTCCAGGTTCTGCTTCTCCACCGCCACCGTCCGGTTCTCCTCCTGAGCCTTCTCCAGCCTAAGCCACACAGACATAGACAGAGGGAGAGGGAGAGGGAAAGAGAGGGAGGGGTGGAGAGGAGAGAATGTGTGGGAGGTAGAGAGAGAGGGAGAGATGGATGGAAAGAAAGAAAGATTGTGGGAGAGAGGAAGAGATGTATGGAGAGTTATGGAAAGAAAGCAAGACAGACAGAGAGAGAGAGAGATAGATAGCAATGATGGTCCACTCAGGGTCTTTCGATTGCGAAGGAAAACAAGAGGTATACAAAATAGTACCTTGTACTGCCAAAGCATAACATCCAAACAATATAGTATGATGAGCATACATGTGTCCATGACATTTAGGCATACAAACAAAATTATGTGTTAATGTTTGTGTATGTCTGTGTGACATGGGTGTAAGTATGGGTCTGTGTGAGTGAGTGATAATTTGTTCGTATTTGCATGTTCTCTCTCTCTCTCTCTCTCACCTGGTCTGAACGTCTCGAAGACTCTGCTCGGCACTCTGCAGGCTCTCCAGGTCCTTCATCATCTGGGCCACATGCACGCGAGACGACTTGTTCTGAACGTAGGCAAACCAGCAGCCCCCTACACCAATCACAATGGACACCATCAGGATGAAGTCCTTCAGCCAGTTGTGCTGCGGTCCTGATGGACGAAGAGAAATGGAGTGATGGAGAGAGTCAGTTCAAGCTTATGCATATATTTTACATAACATTCTGACTTGTCAATAGGTCTATGTTCCGAATCTGTATGTTCTGTTTATGTAAATACTTCTTTGACAATTACTATGCATTTGTCAATAAAACACTTTTGAATTTGAACTTCATGGGGATATTTGTAAACAGAGAGAGAGAGAGAGAAAGATATGAAAAAAGGTTGTAGATCTATAGAGAAATACTGTAGATGAGATGATGAAGAGGAAGAAATAAAAGAGAGAGGGATGACTGACATGCTTTACATTTCACACAGTTAA
>PYXC01001716.1:462500-465000 GCA_015244755.2 Tenualosa ilisha | reverse complement strand
AAGCCACTGGGCAGAGGAAATGAGAGAGAGCAGATACCACTCCTGTGGTTTTCTCTCTCTCTCTCTCTCTCTCTCTCTCTCTCTGTTTCTTTCTTCCCCTTGTCTTTTCTTCCTCACTTTAGCACCCACACTCAAACACACACTCTCTTTCTCTTTCTCTCCATCTCTCTCTCTCTCTCTCTCTTCCACTCCTTCTCTGCCCCTCACCCTCGGAGTGCTTCCAGCATTTCCATAGTTCCTCCATGGTGATGTGCTGGTCCTCGCGGTGCAGGTTGCTGTGCTTATTTGTCTGATGTTGCTTCATGTCCTCGATGATGAACTGCAAAAGGGGACAGACAAACAAACAAACAAATACTGCATGTAAACAAGTAAATATCAATTAAGAAAACTCTGTGATGAATATGAAGGGGGGGGGGCAGGCTTGAAGAGGTTGGAAGTTTGGAAACAAACACTGGCTCTCATGGGAAATCCTTGAGTGGCTTTTGGAGAATCAATCTTTGAAGGTGTATGTGAGTGTGTGTGTGTGTGTGTGTGTGTGTGTAGACACTATGAAGGATTTGGTGTTGGTGAAATTCACCAGGAAATCTGCACATAAAAGTCTGTTATGACAGCAAGCAAATGTGAGTCTCAAGAAAGACAGAAAGAAAAATGGAGAGGGAGGGAGGGAGAGAGAGAGAGAGCGAGTGTGAGCGAGTATGTGTGTGTGTGTGTGTGTGCGTGTGTGTGTGTATGAGAGACAGGATGTGTTTTACAGCACCGTAAAGGGCTTTCTATTGTGTTTATGGGTCGTAAACGCTGTAGCAGTGGTTTTGCATGCTTGGACTGAAGACACCTGCGGTGGACCTCTGGACCTGTGCTATGAGCCCATGGAGGCCTTAGCAGGCGGCTAGGCTAACCTCAAGGCAAGCAGCCACGGGAGGACTCCTCATACAGGCACACATATCTGGCCCAGTGGGCCGTAGAGAGGACACACACACACACACCACACACACACACACAGGGTGTGGGGTGGTGGGGGGTTGGGTTGGGGGGGGGGGGGTCGTAGACAGAGAGCAAATATTATGTTCTGTCTTTGTCCTTTTTTGGGCTTGAACAGGCGGCAGTTCCTCAGTCAGAGAAGCAGCTGTATCTTTCCTGCTCTCTTTCCCCTCTTTTTTTTCTATCGCTTCACCATTCTTCTCTAAACCATACATGAGCCAGTAAGTGAAAACAAACCTTTCTATCCCATTCTGTCCTTAGTCAATCCAGAAGCTAATACGTGCACAATCATCCAAGACCTTTTTCCTGCAGACAGTCAGAACACGCATGCACACACACACGTATGCAAACGCATGCACGCACACACACACGCATAGACACAGACACACACACAAAAGCTCTTTACCGCCTCTGCCTGCAGTTAGCTCCAAACAGACTCTGTGCAGCTACCCAACCCTGAGAGTGAACGCTGGTATTCTCTTTCCTTCACATGACCAGGAGCCAGAGCAACTCACCAAGCACGCCACACACACACACACGCAAAGACAAAGACATTGAATTGCTAGGACAAGAGACAGCTCCACTAAACAAAGGAACACTTGTTCCACACACACATTCCAGCCACTCTGTAAATCCTCGCTGCTCTGTCTCTCCCCCAGACAAACCCAGAGAAACCCTGCTGAGGTGACCTCCTCCACAGACACCGTTACCCTGAACCATCCATCTCATCGGCCCCACTGTCTGCTGCTAACAGACCTGCATGCTAACCTCCTCATGTCCCCTAACAACCTCCTCATGTCCCCTAACAACCTCCTCATGTCCCCTAACAACCTCCACATGCGCCCTAACCACCTCTTCACAGTCATGCCCACACACCCATTCATTCATTCATTCACTCATGACATTTGACAGCCTTCAAATTTCACTTAATTTTTCCTGGCTTAAAAAAAGTGTCACCTCTTTTTATGACGGTAATCTTTATGTTCCTCTGTTCCTCATAGTCTTCAAGTAATGAAGTACACTGTGTGTGAGTGATGTAATGAAATACACTGTGTGTGAATGACGTCATAAAATACACTGTGTGAGTGACGTGACGTGAGTGACGTCATGAAATACACTGTGTGTGAGTGACGTCATGAAATACACTGTGTGCGACTGACGTCATGAAATGCACTGTGTTTGAATGACAGATTTCCACCTATGTGTATCTTATGTGCTTGTCTCGGCATTCTTTCTCTCGCTGTACACATCAGGTGACCAGGAAATAATCTTACATCTACAACCGAATGATTTTGAGATGCCATTTCCCACAAAACAAAAGCATGTTGTCGTTAGCGCACAGCTAAGCATGATATTTGTCCTCTGTTGATGGAGGAAAACTAGGCCAATAATTTCTGCACCTATAGTTGAAGCTGAGAGCAGTGTTGTGTGTCGTCTTTATTTTAAGTTGCCTTTGGTTGACTGTCTTGTTCAGAGCTAACTCAACAGATGTGTTATATAAAGCTTTCTTAATAGGTTTAAA